>JAQFZX010000182.1:0-81143 GCA_034682405.1 Hydroisotoma schaefferi
ATTACATATGCATATGCTTACACACATCACATACACTACATTACCTTACATTATATACACTATACCAATCCGTCACAATTTCCGTGATACATATTAGCCTAATTAGAAGTTCTATGGCTTAATATCACAATTGCTTTTGTCTTGTCTTATAGTATAGCTTAACAAGAGCTTTTTAAAAGTATAATGAGATCGCATTTTGGATACTAATCATGGGCTTCGTTTTGTTTTGACTGAAAATTTAAGGTTTTTAAGTTCTACAGACGTTCAACCACGGTTATCAGAAATTGCTATTTTCATTTGTATCTAACTTTATAATCTGCGGCTTGATAAGTTGGTGTATTTGCTATAATATTGATGGATGAAATTGATAACTTTTCATCCATGGAGCTTTAATTTCGTTTAGTGCAAGATGGTAATATACATTTTGTTGAAGTGACGTGGTATATGTGACGTAGGTGGAAAGTTACTCACAAAGTATGCATGTTTTTTACCAAGCTAAGCTGAGGTTTTACAGAATAAATTACTTAGGTACTAGTAAAATTATTCAAGTTTTGTAAGAAAGTATATAACGCACGAATCAGTTTTGCTGCATTATGTCTGTCCCACAAAGTTGGTCTCTCTATCGTCTTACGGAGCTTAACTTAGTGTTTCCATGCACTACGTATCGTTTTAGAGCAAACGATTAAATTTCGGGGAATTTTTGTTGCTAAAATATTGATTAATTTGTATTAAATGAAGCATATGAGCTGATTTTTGTGAAAATATACTATCAACTGGCGCAAGAAAATGACGTACATGTGCGCTTTAGCAGTCGAATGTTCATGTAACTCCCAATATTTTCAACTGTATGCAAAAATAAGTTGCACATAGGAAAATTTGCTAAGAAAAAGTTCCAAAATCAGATAAGATATTTAGGCATATGTGAAAAGTCTGCAAAACACTATTCCGCACACAACAGAGCTATTTGATATGTACTTTACAAAGAGGTGGTAGTATTTTAGTGACTTCGAGTAAAAATATAAATTCCATAGTTCAACTACTGAAATATCATCTAATATATGTAATACACAATATCCGGGATCATGATTCACATTACCTGGAGATTGGAGATAGTATAACTCACAAATCAAATCCTTACTTCACTCTACTCCAGAGGGGTAGGATATTATCCAGAAGTCATTGGCAGCGACTACCAAGTGTTCAGAAGCAAGCATAGATTTGACTACCGTATTTCCCGATTTAATTCCCCCTCTGGTATAATTCGCCATGGGGTTCGGGCGATTTAAAATAATAATTCCCCACCCCGAAATAATTCCCCATGGGGAAAAAATTCCGATCCCTCAAAATGAAGCTATTTTAATAAGAGATATTGAAAGTTAACTTTCTCAAAGGATGTTTAACCGTTTTGAAAGAGCAATACCTAAAATAATTTTGAGAAGGGTTTTTTTAACATAAAAATTTCGAATTAATTTATAATTAGCAAAAGTAGAGAATGCGTTTTTTTTACTGAACTTTAAAATGTTTTTTGTAATTCAATTAAGGAACTACTTCAGAAAATGAACATAGGTATATGAAACAAAAAATTACTAGTATTTTAAAATTGCCATTAAAAAAATTAAACTGAAATTATTTAAACGATTTATATTCTTAAGTTTAATTTCATATTCTTATTCACTCAATAATGATGAATTACTGGGAACGGCTGGTTAATTTTTTCATTTTGAAAAACAAATTCAGCAAAAAAAGTTCAAAAAGTCTATTTTTTGGTGGAACTTTTAATTAAAATTAATACTAAAATTATCAAAAAGTCTGGGTCCTAAACAAAAAATTCATTTGAAATAATAATTCCCCACCCCGGTCTGATTCCCCATGGCAAATCGGAGTTTGAAAAAATAGTTCCCCAGGGGGAATTAAATCGGGAAATACGGTATATGCCATTTTAGTAGCGAGTGATGTGTAAAATGTATGCATAATATTCGTTCAAGCATGCCTGAGTTAAGTCTTCTGTATAATATGATCTTACATCGCGATGCTTTTATTTCAAAGAATGAATCTGTGAGCTCATCATATTTCCATAGTTCTATTCCTACCTTTCCTACATTTTTCATTGTCCGAAATTACATTTTTAATTAAACCCTATTTTACCTGTACTATGTGGGGCTGCTTAAAACGATTCAGTGGATCAGGGGAATGATGTTTGAAGTTTGGCATTTCAAGTCATGCAGAATTAGGTTGGTTTTGACTACATACAACACAAGCCACAAGCAAGCAAGCAAGCCCCTAAATAAATGCATGCGTGTTTTACTTTTATGAAAAAAATCCCATCATTTCCGTCTATTTCGTTGCTAGTTAGTCAATATATTATAGCGAAGGCGTATATATTGAGTTTGTATCTTCTTTTACTCCTCATTTTACACAGGGCCAGGAGCGAGGAGAGAGACACATAATTGTTTACGTTGTGGACAGATTCACAAATCAATATGTGCAGTGGGGGTTCCCAGGGTTTGACACATACTCAGTTGCAAACCTCTCAATCTTGATCGTATATCATAGTAAAGAGAGGGTCCACACAGTCCGTAGGTACACATAGAAAGCATTTCCTCTGCAAAATAAAAAACATTTTTCTTCACTTGTATTATTACCAAAAATAATATTTCCTTTCTCCATCACCATCGCCACAGTCTCTTGTAATACCACCACCACCACCATGAAAACCAACAGGTGTATGTCTTATCTTAAGACAAAATATAAGCCCCATCGCGGTCTCGGTTTTATCTTGGAAGCTACAAGGGATTTCAAGTCCTTTCAATGTGTCTTTGATCCAACCTTCCTATCTTCTCGCACTCCCTATCTTCCTGAACACGGAGATTTAATCAGACTCTAAATAAAGCCTTCAAACCTAAAACTGATCCCAAGCGAAAACGTGTGTGTGTGTCTAAAAGGGAGATGTATGGATGGAGCAACTAAGATTTTTCTCAAAACAGGCATCATAATCATAAAGGCGAAGCCAACCTTATAAACTGCGAACATTATAAATCTCTCACTCTCCATACAACAAGCAAGCACTATGTAACTCGTAACAAGCTGAAGCAGCCAGAAACTCCTAGTGATCCATGAAAACGTTCCATCGTTTGCTTGGTTCCTGCATCATTCTCATCTCCTTCTGCTCTGATCGTGTACTTAACCTGTTCATGATCCTCCATATTCAAAAACACATACACCAGGTTATCGTTTCTGTGCTCAACTTATCCTTGCAATAAGACATCAAGGAAGTAAGAGCTGCAAAGAAGACTTTATACTGATGCAAGACATTTTTGAGCATCCTTGCCTACCTGTCTGTCTGTGTCATACATGAAACCTTCTCAATAATTCAGGCCAATCTATCTAGCTACTCCGTCTTCGGATGCGGGGAACTGGACTTTCTCATCCTATAATAAACCATAACACTCGAAAGAAGCCAAGGCTCATCTCAGTAAAGGTAAGCAATTTGCTCAATATTTACCCAGAAGAGATTCATTTACTGTCTAAATATAGTTCTGCGAGCTCTACACAGACGTTGGTAGCGTTCGAGTTTGCATTGAATATCATGCAGGCAGAATGAACCCGGTGGAATCTCTACCTAATTACAGGTAGACAATTAGAGGAGAAGCAGCATTTAGTGGAGTTCCTTTGCTCGCTTTATTTTGCAGGTATTCATGTAGGCTCAGCTAGAACCGTGTTTATAATAAAAAGCCACTTGCCCTTATTTCCAAGCCAACATACAACCTAATTATTATGTTCACATTACATAAATAGTTAATGGAAAAGACCGTGCAACAAGGACACGTAATCTAAGAAAGAGCAAAATATACTATGTACAGCATAAAGCGCATAACCATAAAACTTATCATTCCCTTCCTATGCACATAAGCGTTCTAGCACTCCGACAAAAGATGTGTAACGTGAGTTGCGATTTCAATTGCTTGGAATGCAAATATTAAATTACCCATTCTATGTATCGGATTTTACAACCATAAATATATAGAAGATAAATCAACCTTGGTACTAAAGAACCAAAGAATTCAGCTCAAGTATTATTGATTCTTTTGTAGTTCAAAACTTCATTTTTCTCAGCTAATGCTTTTCTTTCCATTCATGCATATAAATTCGATGCAGGAATCTTAGTAAATATAATAAAACTAAGGGCAAAGTTTGTTTCACTGTAAATCCATACAGTAAAGTAGTACCAAGTAGTGAATAACTGTAGGTGGTAATAGAATGAAAAATACATGGTTTATGCCCTGGAATTATCTCGAGAATTTTTCACGCGGTGAAATTTCTCTCCCATGACAAAGATTAATTGATCCTCTTCCATTTAAATGGATGAGAATGGTTGATGGTAAAAGGTCGTTCCACGATCATCATTCCCTTTCCATCCGTACGTTGTTTAAGCAGCCGAATCAGCTCAGTAACCAAGCAGCAGGGATGAACAAAATGCAATAAGTGGAAGTAAAAGTAGAAAGAGAAGAGAGGATTCGCGTTGGGAATGGATTATAATTTTTAGTGTAAACTTAAAAGGGTTGTCTCGGCTCCTGAGTTGCTTTTACTTGTACTTTTTGTACCTGTTGTGGCTCGTTGTACGTGTGTCCCTCATACTTAAGTTGCTTGCTGTGCCCAACTTTCCTTCCTTCCAGACATCCATCTACTCATCTCCTTATCCGGCGGTGTAGTCGTTCCGTGCGACGTTGGAGGAAAGCTGTTGCTTCCCCCTTCCTGTTTCCTACTTTCTATATGTTGATAATAATAATGATGATGCTACAACCTAGAATATATCATAAAGGGACTCAAGATTATGAAATCCTAGATCTGTTGCGTATTCTCCACTCAGAAGCCGTCTAAGAGATAGATAAATAAACGTGGGTCATATCAATGCGTTTGCGTTCCGTCTGTTGTACCTTGATGTCCAAACGATGAGCAGGGCTGCTATGCCTTGCTGCTACACTAATGTAATGTAACGTTCTGTTTAAATGCTGTACTTTCATGTAGTAAATATTATTTGTACCTTGCAAGAGGTAAGGCAGGCAGAGATATGGACGGAGTAAGTGAGTTTAGTGTGCTAAAATACTAAGCAGTATAGTATGAGGAAAGTTGAGGTTGAACAGAAAAGGGAACCCATGTCGATATCTGATGGTCTCTATCCTTATGTCTTATGTTTGTGAACAGGAGCAATGAACCGAATGATCGAATTTTTCCTTTCCATCAAAACTAAACTTTCCCATGTTATGTGGCCTGGCTTGTCTGTGTGGTCAGTGATTGTATGACATGAGGAAGAAGGCTTCACTACCCTGTTACTTAGCTCTTCAGAACTCACCGAGACATCATCATCATTTTGTCCGTCCTAGAAACTGTTGGAACCGGACCAGGGACCCCCAACAACACCACCATCAGTTGTATGTATGCATGGCCCTGTTGCTTGAGTTTGAGATATACTATAAAACACGCTTGTCCGACCGAGGTATATAAAGTTACTGGTGGTAGACGGGGGTAGTAGTGAAAGTAATAGCTTCAACAGCAAAGGTGTGCAGCAGCGCACAAGCAAGGTAAGAAGAAGATGCGTTTACCACCGACGACGAGCCTTTTTTAACCCGACACCCCTGCCTGCTTGCCTGGTTCACTTTACAAACTCTGCCCGTTTTGCCATAACCATCCTCTTTCACTCTCAAAACCAAATTCAAAATCACTTCCAACTGGTGAGGGTAGCTGGATAGATCGCTTAGTAGTTGACACTTAGCCTGCTCTCCAAGCTGACCCTATTCAGCCTACCTGCCTATGACTAATTCCATGCTTATGGAAATGGAGTTGGGTTTTGAGAAAGAGTGAATAGAAAAATTAAACCAAGAGTCATTTAAAAGGGATTAAAGCATTCAAAAAGTTCTGGAAGTCTAAAAAGCGAGCAGGAGGAACAGGTTGCGTGAATTAGAGGATCCTCATCCGATCTCATCATCGATTGCTCTCTGCATTTCCACTCTACTTCCTCTCAGTTAATCTAAAATACTCGCATAGTACAGGGCTCCCAATAATTCTAAAAGCTATTCTGTCATTCTCGTACTATAAATGTATAAGGACACGAGGGGGGATTCAGGGATGGATTAGGGGAAGAGGTGAGATGAGAATTTTTTCTCACTTTTGTTTTAAAAGTATATGTAATAATATTTATTTGACTCGGGTAAATAATAATGGTCATTTGAGCTAACGAAAGACTTCATGCATAACTCATAATCAAATTTTACCTGAATTCCTTTTACAAAAATACTTATTTGTGTAGGCCTATTTGGTCTCTGTCCTGCCCCATTCCCTGCCTGACTGAACCATCACCTCTCTCTATCCATCATTCATCATAGTCGTACAATATTTTTTACTAAGCAAAACCCATGACTTGTGACACCCTGTTGCATGCATCCTAGTAATTGGGAACAGGCCGTCTAGTCTACTATTCTGGGGGGAGTGACAGCTTCACGTTCAGTGGTCATTCTGTATAGCGAAGAATTACAGTCGTTCGTTGATCAACATTGTTCCTCTTCCAGTGGATGGTCCATTCATACATAAGCTGCCTGCATACTGGATAATCAGCTTCCGGAGTCATTGTCAATCTTCATGAAAGTTCAACACACGTACACATTTGCATTCTATTTTTTGTAGCAAAAGAGCTTTGTGCGATAAAGTATAGTTCCAATCTATGTAGCGTTAAAAGTTAATTGGTAAATTCAGTTCGCTTGCAACTTTTGCATGCTAGCCAAAAAAAAGTATGAAATGAAATATTAGTTAACTTCCACCACGAAGTTTGTAATATAAAGCTTTATGGTCGTTAACATTTGAAGGAAGGATTTGCGTTTTTATGAACAAGGAGTCGTTAATGTGAAGAGTGACATATGTATGCTGGAGGAAATTTACAAGCGAGAACCAAACCGATTCATTTGCATTTTAAAGTTTGTGGAGGATACATGGTAAAAAATTAACCTGGCCAAAAACTTCACCAGATTACAGTTGGTGTGAGAATTGATGTGGATTTGGGATGGCGATGGAATGGAGCTGTGTTTCTTGGGTCAAAAGAAAGTCAAAACCTTGTTGGATATCAGATTGAAACCGTATTATGTTCTCGTATACTTCGGGTTTCACGATTCACGAGCCGTATGATTTTTCTGGGGGTTCGTTGTCGTTGAAACCTGCATGATACCAGACGGTCACCACTTAACTTTCTCGCACTATAAAGAATCTACCTGAGATGATGGATACTTTGGTTTGAGACTGGATTTAACCCTCTCTAGGGGATTCGCTTCTCTGCTTCTGCAACTTAGGTAATGTTTCGCGAGTTTTCTACTAAATTTAATCAGAATTTCTTACCAGGTAAACTGGGCTTATTTAATGGAACATACGGAGTTTCAGGAGTCTCGCTGAGTATCTATTTTCAGGTAGATTAAATTAAATTAATGAAAAATGATACTGGGTATTCAGAAAAGGTTTTAATGGATGGAGAAAGGAGAAGACCAGCTATAAACAAGTATGGAGTAAGTTACTGTTCGGAATTCGTATTATTGATTTACACCGTTTAAAAAATTTGTACTTTTATTTGTCTATATTTAACAGGACTAATGTAATTTTAACTTGTTGCCTCGTAAGCTGACTTCCAAATATCAACCAAGCATACTGAGGAATGAAAACGGTAAAATAGAGTTAAAGGAAGCGTCATGTGAGACAGAAGTGTCCAAAGGATGCTTCCATAAAATGAAATCTGCTCGTGTTGAGCGTACACAGACTTTATCTCAAATGTTTCGATGATCCACATAGCTAGATTGCAGATAATCAGGAAAGTTATTAATTCTCTCCCTGGTTTCTCACGCCGGAGCTCTTCTGAATTGCTGCATCTTCGTAAACCATCAATTATACAAGGAGTTTGCAAAATCACCTGGATAACCTTTTTAAAACATTCAAATATGATAAAACTCCTTAATAAACTTTGGTTAATTTTTAAAATGTTGTGGCTCTTTACCTGTAGGGTACACACTACAATAGCATAGTAGTCTTGATGAGCCATGGCAGGGACAACGGTGAATATTGTGTACAGAAAGAAGGATGGGAGGCATAAAAATAGCAACAAGTCGTCCAAAAGAGACACAGCATGGATATTAATATCTAATTTTGTTATCTGTCGATAGGCACACAGCACTGTAATGATCATGATCACTAAAAGAACTGCTTGAGAAGTAAGGTTAACCCATTGGGCAGCAAAGCCGCTTCGGAAGTCGTCCAACGCAATGTAAAATATTATAACACTAATCACTGTACCAACAAGTATTAGTAGACCAGCGAATAGCCCTTTATTGGCTGAATGACAATCTGCGTGAATTACAAGGTGGTTTGTGAAACTCGTCATTGGTGACGGGTGAGCGTTTGGATTAGAGCCTGATAATCTCTGCCTTGCACGAAGGATATCATGACTTTTCCCTATATTCTGCCACATAATAAAGAGAACTCCAACTGCATTAAAAATTAAAATTAAAGGTCTTTTACCATTTCCATTATAGTATTATTGCTTTGATATTTATTGTTTGGTATGGAAATAAACAAATTGCTCTTACCGATTAAAATGCTGTATTCTATACTAAATGGATATAAATAGGGAGATAGCTTCACAACTAATTCTGAAATGGATGAAAACTCCACACAAGGATCGTAAAATGTTGAAATTGCCGATGAGGTGTTTAGGAAATCAAAAACGCTGTTGTGTGATTCTACGAAATTAAAAATTCAAAAATGTCAGTTTTAAACTTTCTTTATGCTTGTAAATCAAGACTATAAATCTTATAGCAAGTAACCTGCTTCAAATCCACCTAAGGGAAGAGCGTAGTAAGAATTATTGTGGGGCTTGTCCCTTGCAGGAAGTCCATGATGATGGAAATGGTCAGAGGAGTTTCCTTCAGCCATTTTATGATACAAAGAATCCGCAGTTTCCCGTAAGATGCTCCAAAACCAAAAGCATAAGCTTGACGAAATACAATGCATCAATGCAAACCTTGACAGCTCTTTATGGCGATTGATGATAACCTTGGGTTGGGTAAATAGAGCCATCTTAATTTTAAATAGCTTGTTTTGCATAAGTAAATTGATTCATGTAGCTTTGGAAGCATTGACTGAACTTACATTGGAGTATTTAAAAATAACGAATAATAATAAAAAGGAATAAATAGGGAACAAGATGTCCAGAACTAGATTGGCCAAGTTGGCGCATCGATTGTACACTTTCTCATCGTCTGTAGTGAAAAATATTATTTGTCGGCAGAGAAGAAGTCCGGAATGGATAAGATGTCCAAAGCAAAACCCTGTATTCGTTCCAGAGAAACGTTTCGGATTAGATAATATTTCTTCTGAATTTAGCATATTAACCTTTACAAGCAATATTACCATTAAACCTGTCAATGTAAAAACTATAATAATTTCATAAATATTTAAGCGATAATTTGAAATAACTTTCCAAAGGGCAGAAAGAAAAATTCCAAGATAGTGGTTACTATTAGCATATTGAAATTACTCGAGAACGTTCATGTTTGTTTTATTTTCGTAAGCTGAACCCACTCCCAAAATCCCTAATGTAAGGATCAGCTAGATGTATCTGCCTTTTTATGTACGCTTAGGATTTCTTCTACCTCTATTATTCAACCTTTTGAAGCAGAGTAATCTATAATCCGATAAAAGCCTGAATGACTTTTCCAAAAATATTACTTTAAATGTTCAAATCTAAAAAGGACGTCTCTAACTTTGCATGTATTCATGTTAAGAATATGCTGGGAGTAGTAACTTTATCTAGCCAGCCTATCCAATTTTGCTTACTAAACTGGATGCATAAGTACCTATGTATATAAATTATTCAGAGGCCTTGACAAATTACCTGCAGCTCCAATCTTGAGATAAAATGAGCCTGAGTGCCTACTGTGACAAAAGATGTAAGCGTGACGAGTAAATCCAGGTTCGTTGAAACGGTTCTTAGGGTTACCGGGGGGACTTTTCCTCTGAGGTCTTCCATTGGGTTCCGGTTGCCCTTGTCTTTTGTTTTTCCAACCTGGCGTCTGAACTTCCTGTCTTGCTACGGCTGCCTGGTCTCGGATCCTACCCTGGTGTCGACGTATGTCAAAGTAGAGGAATAGTAGCCAAGAGAGGCCAAATGCCACCAAATAGACGCTAAACACCTGAACAATACGCTTTTTTAATCACAGTAAAAAATTTGACTAATTTAACTGCTATTACAACATTTTCCTTCCTCACCTCGGCAAGTATCGCAGTCCGAGAAATGAGATCCGCTATGTAAACTACTACGCCCAGCATGAGAATGAATATTGCATAGATGCAGCTCAAAATTATAGTTAAATAGCCTCTGCAAATAACATCAAATAACATCACCATTTCCATCTTAACTACAGATTTACATAGGCCTAAGGAAGTTACAATTTTTGTTTGACGTACTTAAAAAGAGCTCGCTTTTCAGCGCTAGTAACAGACTGAATCTCCGCATGAAATCTTTGCTCTGTAATAATTGGCTGAAATTTGTTGTTGCACGGACTGACATGAACATGGCACTGTCGGTTTGGTTCCACGATAGACTGCGGTCCAAAGTCTGCAAGCAAGTAGGCATTTCGGGGGTGATTTTGACGCCCATCCCCTGTAGAACAGTATTCGTATCAATTATTAACTAATCTTTTAATCATGTCCGTTTCCAAAAGCTAAACACAAGGCAAATGGGGACTAGTAATTCATTATCTGGTAATTATCCTCCTCCAAGGTTGAAAGACTCTTTACCAAATTTGCACATCTCTTCCATTCTAGGATCGCTAAGTGTGTCCATAGAACCAGGCCTGGTAAGCCATAGCTTTTTATTGCAATACAAGACCCGTGGTGGGCCTTCGTCATTGTCCGGATGATTGCGTATCCGACTAAGGGGCTCTGGAAGTACTATGTGTAAAACCATTTTGTGATTCCAACCGGATACCACATCATTTCTGCAGATTATACTAGGTCCTTGGTCGATCGTCACGTTCAGAGCTTACAGTCTCCCTATTTTTTGGAAGGGTTTTAAAATCCGATCAGTAAATATCATACATCAAAGTAGCGTAAAATCCTTATTGTTGGTTAAAGAATTATGCATATAAGTTTCTAAGTGGTTTTCTACTATTTTGAAGCAATCCCTTCGTCATAGTAGCCGCTCGGAAGCCAGGGTTGGAATTATTTACGAATTAGAAATCTCATAGACCTCGAACGAAAACTATTTTTATGTGCGTGGCTGTTATTTGCAAAAAAATTCATGTGTTACAGTAACCCATATTTCTTGCCATTATGAGGTCAGCTCAGCCCATGTGAGGCTGGTTACTTGAGAGTAACACTAATTAGTAGAGCATAGTTGAAAAAAAAACCTTAGATGAAAAGCCAATTAGTAATCATTGTTCATGTTATTGAGGTATGAAGAAGCTTTCAAACCACTGACACTGACCATTCTCTCTGCGTTTACTTTCGTCGATCTTAAGGTGTATATTTGTTTGCAAGGGCTGTGCATGCATATATGTCTTGTTGTGCATGATAAACTGAACGAGACAAGGATTCAAAGCATGCTTCAAAGAGTTGAGGGGGTGGATTAAGGATTTTCTTTACCACGGTTTTACATTCTACATATTAAAATGTTTGTTCGTACAGTTCCTGCATTATATATCTTCATTGCACCACTTTGCGAGCAAATTTACTGTTTTGGATAATGATAATAGTAATCTTCCAAGCCAAGCGAGACTGTTTAGCCCTGTTATCAAAGTTGCAGTGAAACTTAAATTAATTGGGACATACATTTTCCCCACTCGCGATCACACTTTGGCTAGGCAGTGGGCATGAAACGGAAATTTTTCTTGTTTTCCAATGCAAACCACTTTGGGATAACTATACGTACCAAGATTAGAATCTTGCTTACATTTGTTGAACAATAGTTTCAAATATATTGGTTTATCTTTTTTAAATGGCTAACTGCCCATTGCTTCTTCTGTATGCTTGCATTTTCCTGGATTTACAGCATGAACACATCAAATGCTTAGTTAATAGAGACCTGGTAAAACTTAACGTATATTACTCTAGTTTAAAAGCTAGCATATGTTAAGGGGATTCATTTGAAGATTGAATGAAGAACATTTTAAGAAGGAAAGAACTGCAGATAAGTAATTTTTCTTTAAACGATACTCATTGAATTGAAACAGTATAATAGATGCTACTGATACCATACACCAAAGACGATGAATTAATCAAAGGCGAAGGCAACTTTGTTTTCTTCAGTTTTTATTCATTTTTGAAGAACTAACTGTAAATGTTCGAATCGTCGTAGATGCGAATAACCTAAAACTTCAGTATAGAATTGCATTTTTTTAATCCGACATGGGAATCATAAACCGCCCAACCTATCGTACCAACAACCAATGAGCAAAAAAGCTTAAAATTGGTTATAAAAATGCTATACAAGAATTTTATTACTTAAACGTCTACATTGACGTAAAGCTATATTGTCATCGTTTAATGGACAATTCAATTTGAAATGTCCCCGTTAAATTTTTTTGTCTGTCATAGTTGGTTAAACTGAATGTGTTCAGCTATTTTAGATTAACAATGTATTACTATCACTTAAGTAAAACTATCTGTGAATGCAACAAAAAGTAATGTTAGTAATGGGGATTGCTTTGATACCCTCAAACAATTGAACCGTGATGCAGGAAGAATGAACAAGTGCAGAAGGTAGCAGCTTATGGTTGCTGAAGATTACTGTGTCATGCCATAATCCGTTTACTCGTCATCTTCAGTTTTTCTCAAATTTTTAACTCAATATAATAAATGAATGACAGTTAAACTGTTAGAACAACCAACGATTGAACTTTTTATAGAACCAGTACACGCTGTGGTTTGGCTATGAAGTAGCACAAATGTCGCCAATATCAGTCCAAGTCATAAGTGCACATTCTTATATACTGACTAAATAGTGTTTTTCTCAATTTCTGTCCAGTGCTCCTTCCAATTACAGACAACGCGTGTAACGAGTGGATTTGAGTATTCGTTTTATAATTAAAGTAAAGAATTGATCGTCTCACAACAACAAGTGCTTCATTCAAAATCACAAGTCCTGTTTTGTATAAATGGAAACTGTAAAAAAAGATCATGTCTACTGTCCACCAAACCTTCTGCTATCTTATTAACTATGATGGATTGAATTGAATTACAAAGAATACTTAAAATATTTTACAAATCATCGGTTAAGTCTTCGTTATAAGAGGAATTCCACATTTTTCTCGACACTTAGTTGCAGCATGGGAATGAGGAACTGCATTTTGGTTGGTTAATTCTGCGTAAAACGAAAGTGAATAAGCTTTCCGACGCTAAATGGACACGCAAAATTACAACGCCCAATTTTTTCCCACGTATCTAAATTATACAATAAGTTTATTCGGCCAAAAAGCTGAGGCGCTGAGAAAAGTATCAGCAATGGCTATTTATCTACCTGTAGATTAAACTAGTCGAGTACAATTGACACTACAACCCAGTTTTAAGGGTTAGTGAAAGAATAACACAGATTTCTAGATTTTATTGACAAAGTTCCTTTAATCCAGAATAGGTAGGCGCGGTCATGAAGTTACAGGATCAAATTGATACTGTACGCTTTATGTTGTTTTTGGAGATAATAATAATAAAAGCGAGACCTTACACCTGGCAAGATGAACTCACTATAGTGAATACTTGGAGCTGCAATTTCTAATCAGTATTTTAAGCTAATCAACGATTAAACGCTTTCTTGAAGTTGGGGTGTACCCTAAACTTACATGCATAATGTCATCTTCATGCTTATATAACAGATTTTAAATAGCCATTACATGGGGCTGTCTAATTTGCATATGAATAATTAATACATAACGCCCTTCAGCATTTTAATACCCTTTATGTTATGACATTAATATTCAGCATCTTTACATAGTACAACCCATTTTACAAATATGAACTGCTGTCAAGAAGCACTGTCCATAGCATCTTAGTCTACCGTCAACCGATTTTTATGCATATTGCTGTCACTTAAATAACTAATGAAAGTAATGATTGATTTAAAAACCTCCTCCAAGCAGCTATGTGTGCCCAGTCAATGGTTTTCTGAATAAGACTGCTGCCGTTTGACTTCTTTCAGTCTGCGTATGATCCGAGCCGAAATTGTCGCAACGATTGTCCATGTCCGACCTGATCGGCATCAGCCATTTGTTTTTATGTGAAGGCACAGGCCCCACATCCCGATTTTCCCTTTCCGTTGTTTTTTTATTCATTAATTCCTCTGTCCCTTACACTTTTGATTTTACCACAAACAATCTGTTATTTGGTACTTTTGAACAAAAGTAGAGAAACAATTTTTTGGAAATTTCAGATCAGTGGGGGTTGTTTTGATCCCCACGGGTCACTAGGTTGTCCGATCGGGCTGGTTTACGAACTTAAACTCGAACGAACTCAGCCTTGGAACGCGAATACAAAATTTTAGTTGTGTGGGTTAATCATTTCTCGAGTAATCGAGGCGACACATACACACACGGACAGCGTGGCTACATAAGACCAATTGACGGGGCTGAAACTAAGTAAGTTCCTTCCCTTACAAGCATGACGTACCAATTGTAGATTTTAAAGTACTAATGTTGACCGTTAATTTATGAGACCTTTGGAATATACTTTGAGAATGAGAATCTTGTCCCACACACCAACTAAGATGATACTATAATAATGAGACGGATACTCAGCCTACGCTAAATTTATTTTAAAAACAGGATAAAAAAGCATGTTCCATGAACACCAATTACCTGCTGAAGTCAAGACTCTCGCATAACATCCTTCATTCTTTGTTTAGCAATAATCCTAATTTATTGAAACGGGCTCAATACAAACTGCAAACGAGTACTCCCTCAGCTCGCAACCAATATTACCGACTCGATATGCCAACCGTTTTCCGAATTTAATTTTATCCAACAATTTTCACAGCTAACTTCACTTAGCTCCTTTATAATTTTTTTTTATTTTAATAAAAATCAGTTATGCGCACAAAATTACATCCCAGCATTGCACGGGAAAAAATGCGTGTCCCAACTCTGAAATCTTTCATGCACTTTTATTTTTATTGCTCGACCTCAACCAATTTAACTGTTGATTGGAAAGATGTTTAATAAAAGACATAAAAGCTGGTAAAAGTAAACAGCAGGAACAACTGAAAATGACCACTGATGAATATACCGATTGTTATTGTCTTCAAGTAGAATTTCTTATGCAAATGGCATGAGATAATGAAGTATAAAAGCTTTTGGCAAATAATTTTTGGCAAGAAGAGCCGACAAACAATCAACCAGGAGGTACAACTTCAAATGTACGAAGAATGTTGCATACACCTTCCCCCTACCAATAATACGAGAGGTCCAAAAGCGTAATAAGTACTGTTAAAATAAATTGAAACTTTAAGATACTGTTTAGTTGGTTAGTAGTGAATATAGTAATAAATGCGGCTGAAGTGTTATTTGTGGTGTAGCTTAAGCTTTTTTATTCTAAGGAAGAAGATCTCTGTCATGAGATGAACCACAGTTCTGAGCCTTAAAATGGTCAACTACATTAAATTATATCCCTTCTTCACATGTACATGGTACGATTTAAAGTGTTCATTATCATTACATTTCTACTGGCTGACTGCTGGTGGCAGGCATGAAGTAACTTATTTTGGCAACCAAGAATCCCTTTTAAGTAAGTAAGGGATTAATAATAGCAAAATAAGTTTCATTTACTATTAGTAGTAGCGTGTGTAAATGCCAAATCATAGCTTCACACAGAATGGAAATGTAGGCTGAATAAAAAGTGGTGCCCTGTATTTGAAAAAACGCTAGTCAGTCAGACTCCTCTGGTAAGGATTACTATTGAGAAGAACTTCTGGGTCTACTTTACCTACTGGTGATAACATTTACCATTTAGCGTTGCAGTGCAGCGCAGTCCCTTAAATTAATACCAGTGATTCCTAAATTCATCCTTTTTGCCTAGCAGAAGTGGCATGAGTAAGCATGGTACAAAGGCTGACATAGTCTGTTTACAGAAGCAGCAGTGTTTTGCAGTAACGATGCTGCTGCAAGCAAGTAAAGATGCAAGTTATAGCGTTCAAGCGTGGCATCATCAGCCGAATAATGCAATATGAAATAGTGAAGATCATTCGGGCACAAGGAAGGATCTGAGCTTAGATAAATCACAATAACACAACTTCTTAAGTCTTCCGTTCACTTCTAATCATCCTTGAAGCCCAATTCATTCCAGTTCTTTAACTTTGCGATTTTCCGCATTTGTCTCCCTTAGTAACTACCATGCATTGTACATTTTTCCATTCAGTTGAGGATATGCACCAACAACAATTGGATGGATGTCCCTGTTGTTACACCATAATGCACTATTGGTTCAGTAGTGTTTTCATCACTTCATGTTGCAATAGGTTCACACTTTCTCTTTAGGTTTGATCAGTCAACTCGATCTAGTATTTTGATAGACTTTTCGGCCTTTCGTATAGTTGTTGTAAGTAATTGTAAGCATTTACTTTACTTCCTATCTGATCAAAGCGTATGCTTTATGCTTCATTTAATATATCTTTTTTTTGCTCATTTTTCTCTGGATACCTGGAATACGAATTTTTAACTGTTGCCATTTATCCAACATTTATTTTTATTTGCAGCACTCATCAAAGTAAAGTCTCTTGATATCCATCTTAACTTACAGTATTTTCTTGAATAGTAGCCACATTAATTACTACATATTAATAACCACATAAGCCCTTTTAACTTAATGTTAAATTTGACCCTACAATACGTCAGCCATTTAATAGTAGCCGCGGCCACTAGTCCAGACAATACGGTCCGTTAAGTTATTGGCTTAAATATGTACTTAAATCAAGCAAAATCTAGTACATCGAAATATTTCCTGACTGCGCATTTATTCGAGGAACGGCAGAAGTTTAATAGATAATAGGACATTTTTAACTGAAGAATTTAAGTTTATTTTTCGGTTCTAATGCAACAACAAGTAGTAACACCAAGTCAAGTTATACAAATATTTACCAAAGAGCAATTTGCAATTTCGCTTGGGGGAACTGGGATTTTGTATAGCGAAGTCTACAAAGGCTGGCTCTGGCTGTATAAATGTGATGAAATTGTGTATGATCAAATTGTGGTTGTAAGCTTGTGAAGAAATGAAAAATCACGGAATAAATAGCTTGTTAGAGCTCCATTCTTGTTATTTCTTACTCTCTTTTTATGTTTAGTATATCAGCATGAAGAGGATTTAGGGTGGTCGAATAATGTTTTGCTTCATAGATTCATCTCTTGTTTCGTTCTTTCGATTTGAATTAGATTTAACGCCTTTTCAGTTTTCCAATTCTATGTAAAACTGCTTTTGATGGATTTAAAGTAACTATTGGTACGGCTGTTTACAGCAATTCACTCACAGATCAATCCGTCTCTATAAGCCTACATTTTAATCAACCCTGAATTTTCTAGCATATGCTGTCGCTGTCTGTTGTCTTTATTTACCACTGACCTCATTCAAATCTTTTTCCTTGGTGTAGGAAATATAGATAAAATCTTCTTAACTTCAAACTTGTAGCATTATCCGTCATAACTACTTTTAGAATGACGAAGAGAAAAAAAAATTGTTCCACTCAAATTTAAAATGCATGGTGACATTTTCGTAAGGGTGAGTCTGTCAGTTATAGGAGCTTCCTCCTTTGGCACTTAAGCATTGGAATGCAAGAACGGTATGCCAATTGGATGTTATTAAGCTGTCTAATGCAAAAGGAATGATAAAACGTTGTTAAAATTATGTTTCTTAGAGCCACCTAAAGAGCATTACCATAAAAAAAGACTCAGTCTATAAATTATTCATAGAAAGTTATTAATTATTGTTGAATTTCATTCCGTTAAATACATAGTAAACTCTTAAATTAAATGAAATATCATTTAGACTGAAACTCTACCGACTTCTAAGCTAACTCACTGTACTGTGAGACTGCAGTCCAAGTCCAACTGAAGTGCATGTCTGTCAACTGCATGAAAGAAACAAATATTCTGAGTTAGTTTAATTAAATTAATTAGTATGAGAAAGCAGTAAGATTATGGAGATAACATAAATATAACTGCAATTAACCAAGTAATACCAAACAATATGCTCAACACATATGAAGAAAAGTACAGTACAGTACAAATAAGTGCACTACTTAGGATTTTCACACAATGAAAAAATCGTAAATTGTTTTAAATAAAACCATAAAAATACCCCCTAATAGCGTGAATGGTAGCATTAGGATTGCAAGTAATGTGATAATTATCACAGGTTCTTCTCAAAGCAAATACCAATTAAAATGCAACTGTCCTGTTAGAGAATTTTATTGAGTTATTAAAAAGCTGTAGACTTAGAGCAACATTATTAAATTACGATTTGTGTAAAACTATCATTAATTTCCTTTCCTAGTACCGACTGTGAATTATTTTCAAAATGAGCATATTTCCACCCTGATGCAATGTAAAATAACCTTATCAATCTACACAGGATCAACTAAAACAAAGAGAACATGTATTGGGAAGATTGTAACTAACGATTATAAATTAGAGTACGAGTGGCCTGTATACAAACGGTTATTTGGACAATTTGTAAAGTAACGGCGTGTACAAATTACATTTTGTATTAGTTCTTAGCTATCTAATGTAATTCGGTAAAAATAGACGTTTATTTGAATTTGTATTAGCCTTTTGGTGAGAAAATCAAGTATTTTTTATAAAAGAAATTGATGAAACTTTTAATTAAACGAGTAAAATTATGTGTGAAGGTTGCACTTTGCACAGCATTGGGCATATACATGAGTGAAGAGAAGACAGTAGAGTCAAAGGTAATGTTAAGCATGGAGACGACTCTTGAAATACTTCAGAGAAGCATCAAAAATGTTCCTCGGAACTTACTAACTTTGCTGATATTAAGGACTGATTGCAGAGCAAAAATTTGTTTACCCATTTGGAACTTTTCAGCTCCCAAGCTCATGAAATTCTCGCCGACGACTGGTTTTTTATCGTGTGAGAATCTTAAGCATTATTCGACTTTGTCTATGCAAAAGTTGTCCAATTGCCGAACTATAACTACTCAGTCATAATCAAGATGGTAACTAACAGTAGCCAAGAACAGGAAGGAAACTGACTGAACGTTGAATGTCTGGTTTTACGCTGGTTTAAGGTTAAGTCCCACTTGGTAGATGTCAGATTATTAAATTTTCATCAGTTTCTACATGGATAGCTTCGGAATAGGTGCAGCCTTTAATTTGCAAGCTGCAATACCATTTCACAAACCGCATTGTTGTGTCAGAAGTAAAAGTGAGCTTGGATTTTACGAGTGATTGGTGTTCCAGTTAAATGGATTTGGGATCAAAATGTATAATGGTAATTTCTAATGGTTTTACTTTTCCCCACTCTTTAAAAAGCTCGTGAGAACTAATAAGAAATAGTCAATCAGAAGCAATTATTTGTGAAATTCAAAGTTATAAGAGCATCCAGTTTTAATCCACCAACCAACCAAGATAAGAAACAAAGAGTTGTACATATCTAGGCAACTACATTAATTTAGTCCGAAAGCAAAACATAGGATAGGTTGACTATTTTCTGTGATCAAAAAGCAGAACTAGTATGCGTAAAATAAAATCTCATTTTATCTAGGTAGTTTAAACGTTTCCATGAAAAAACAAAAGTGTCCGGGTAGCTCAGAAAGCAGTTAGAGTCAACAGTTTGTCAACCAAATTCATGAAAGTCGCCTTTTTGCTCATTTGTCCTTCACATAACGTAATGCACTAGTTTTATTAATTGTTTAAACTATCCAGTCGAAAATTCGTGGTGTGGCTAATGCTCGCAAGCAAACGGTTTTTGAGTAATGAGGAACATTTTCTTTTAATTTGTCTAAGTAACTTAGTAAGAAGAGCAATAAGAATGAAGCTTAAAGATATTTATATTAACGACTATATAAATGAGCTAACGGAACACCAGAAAAGTAGTGAAATTCACTTGCTTACATCACAAACAACAAAAGCTGCTCTATCGTTTGTTAGATCCTAGAAGTACATCCTCTAGAAAATATTAAAATAACAGCTTTATGAAAATAAATTGGGACGATAAAACTATTATTGGATGAGCTCAACGTAGAGGCAACTTTTTTTTATTGAAGTTAGTACAGAAGGGATTTGAATAAGTGTGGATTGAATTTAAAGCATGTTAAAAACATTACAAGAAATGATTACTGACAAATTATTGTTTTTGATTATTCTAATTATTAGAATGGCTATGGCTATGGCTGTGGTTAATGGCTAACATTAAAGAGAATGACAAAATTAGAATTAATTATTTTTTCGAAGTTGAATTTTTATAGAAACGTTTAGTAATGCAAAAGTAAAACTAACAATATTAAAAAAATAGAAATGAAAATTTGGTTCATCGTAGCAAATCTAACCTCCCCCTCATCCCCCGGAAAAGTTTCCCACATCGGTTTAATTTCCCTCAGTAAATCGAAGTTGAACACAAAATTCCCCAGGGGTATTAAAACTGGAAATACGGTATGCGTTTATTTTTCTGCATACCTTCTGAACACATTCAAAGACAACGATGTACTATTTCGCATTAACGAGGATTGGGTACTGCTTGGAAAGAAACAATGACTTGCAAGCAACGAAACGTACACAACCTTAATTAAATGCGTCCTACGAAACTAAGCCCAAAGGAATTTTTAGATCAACCAAAATCATTAAAATGCATCCAAACACCTAAAAATAACGGTTAGGGAATCCTGTCTAAATTTTCGCGTGAGACCGGATGAAATGTACAAAAAAAAAATCCCAATCCGGTTTGATTATTCCATAATTTTTGGCTGTGCGGTTCGACGAACCTTATGAGAACGGAAATGGTACTCAATGGATACCCATGTTTTTAACAATAACGACACATTGTTGCGAATTTAAAAGGCATCTACAAATTAACATAGCAATCAAGGCAAATTAATTCCGTAGTAATTAAATAGTCAATATGCTCTTGCTCTATATTTAAGTACATCGCTAATATTGAATGAATCAAGTTTTAACTGCATTAATTCTAATTAAAGACTGCTTTTGCTGACAACAAATCCTGTACTGATTTAAAAACCAACAATTATGTAGAAAACAGAACTTGTTCTCATGCAAGAAGTTTTTATTCTCATAAAACCGGTGAACCGCATTTTTAACTAAATGTCATTTCTTATTTCTCCTAATATATACTCATCTTTAATTATAAAAATAAAAGATAAGTGATTATTATCCTGCATATTTATGACCTGGGCTTTCAGCTTGAGTTAAAGCAGTGAAATGTGCAGCATATATGACACAATTACAATTGGCAATAATCACTCCACACTACCTTACAAGTTCTAGACCTTCCTTAAATAAAATTAGACCCTATAAATTAAGGTAGCTTCTTTATGGTTGAATCCTCGGTTAACTAGAGGTTAATCCCCGGAATATTCCTTGGTCACAGCCACTAATCCCCTTTTCCCTTGTGGAAGTTAGCCAAGATGACAATAATACCCGTTATACGTTGGTTGGTAAAATATGCTTCAGGAAAATTTTCTATTGAGAGAGCTTGATACCTAACCTCGAATAAGTACAAAGTTTGTAGCATGAGACTTTGTTTATGATGTGCTGAAATCAAAAGTTCTTAGGAATTCTTCTGTACTCAGGGTTGGCTGATTCCGAACAACATGATGAAGGAGATGATGAACGATCGGGAGATGAGATTTCAGAATGTCCCCAAGAATTTTATCCAGAGGGAAGCGAGAAGAGTGATCCTGAGCAAAGTGCTTCAGAAGCTGCAAGTAATGTTGTAAGTTCTAGCGGAGTTCTATAGAATAATACATGACTTTAATTTTTCTTATTTTTTAAATAAATCACTGAAGCTAGGATACTTTAGTTATTTATCAACGATAGGTTTGCCAAAACTTTCGGAGATTACAAAACAAAATTATCTTTATTTTGTGTATAGGAAGTAACTGATAATAATAGCCCTGAAGAAGCAGAGAATTTGGAAGAAACAGAACATAATTCTTCAGGTAGGCATCATAAATTGGTTTTGCTATTACACAGAAATAGTAGACCATTAAGAACAAAAGTACCAAGTTTTTTTAATAATTATTTTTCTCCATCTTCTGAATATAGATGATGCTGTGGGTAATTTTCTTCGACTCTTGCCATATTTGTACCTGGTCCAACGTACTTTAGACCCTGGTTGTTCACAAATCATTCCCAACTTAGAGGAGGATGCAGATGAGGCAAGGCTTGATCAAAACACTGATTCCCAAAAAATAAGATCTCTTCTGCAGCTAGATGCTCTTAAGAGTCAATTTCAAACTGGCGTAAATAAAACAAAATCTTTATACAATTAAACATATATTTTTAAGCATTGTAAACTCGAAACTGAAATCTAATGAAGAAAATATGCACAATTTTCAGGGTTTAAAGTATGCCTTCAATAGCCTTCAGCATTTAATGCCTATTGCGTCCAATCCATTGAATGGCTTTCATGGAACCAATAATCTTACTGGGACATGTTTTGGAAATAATAGCTTCGAACGAAACGAAACAGTGAATGCTGACGAACCTCTAGATTTGACAAAGAGAAACAAGTGAGTTTTGATCTTGAACAGGAACCTTTTTACATGTCCTTGCCAAGGGTTAAATTCATGCTAACAAACACCTAGATACAGTACAGGAAATGGAGACTTAAAACCCCGAGATGAAAAACTTCTCAGGCTTAATTCTCGTACAGAACGCGGCTACACGGTTCAAGACCTAGATGCAGCTCTTAACGATATCAAAAGTGGAAAGCTAGGGACACGGTTAGTTGAATTAATTAATGCATAGCTTTTAGTGACTCGTGGCTTATCAGAGAAGGGAGCTTTGAAACAGAAAACTGCTGATAATTTACAGAAGGGCGGCAGTTATTTATGGGATTCCACGCTCAACCCTGCGGAACAAGGTGTACAAAATGGGAAAGGCTCAAATGAAATCCCCCGAACATAACCACTTTTCCAGAGTACTTAGCAACGACAGGTGGGTTGAAATTGGATAATTTATGTTAGCCTGCAGAGAAATAGTCCGAGGAATGCCTAACTATGCCCTGTTCTTAACAACGGTTGTTCATACGCATATAATATTAACGTTCTGATAATGTGAATGCAAGCAGGAATGGTGGCGATGCGGCAGATGAAAGCAGGGGGAATACTAGAAAGGAAAGTCACAAAAAAGATGTAGAAATGAATGGCTCTTCAGCAGTGAATCGGTCTTTCCAAGAAAAATCTTTGAATCGCCATGGCCATAATCTGTATAGTTGCTTGCAGTAAGTAAACATCGTATGCATATGCTTCCGAAATATGAACATTACTTTTAGGATTTCCAAAAATGTGCACCGAAAATTGGTAATTCAGGTTGCCCTATTTTTTTATAATAGAGGAGATAACTCCAGCTCAAACGAAGCTCCAGGCCGAGAAACCAGTCCACCTTCAGATCTGACTGAAGACAGGAGCAAATTAAGTTTCACAGCCATAGGAAAAGATAATCATTGCAGAGATGTGGATGAAAGAGGAAGGCATGGGCCTGATATTTCCTTACCCATGGTAAATTATCCAAGTGCACAACTTCCAAGCACAAGTTACGATGGAATCTACATGGAGTCGTACAATAGTAAGAAAAGTCGGCCAAAGAGGGGAAAGTATAGAAATTACGATCGAGACGCTTTGGCCAAAGCAGTTCAAGCTGTGCAAAACGGAGAGATGAGTGTTCACAGAGCAGGTATGCAAGGCCAGGGAAATCTCTCCTGTAGACTTCTTCAGTGAAGGCAGATTCATGTTCGGATTATCATAATCATCCAAACCATATCCAGCTGTCTCAAAATTAATTTAATTTTTCTTAGGGAGCTTTTTTGGAGTTCCACACTCAACCTTGGAGTACAAAGTAAAGGAAAGACACCTTCTTCGACAGTCCAAGTCGAAGGGAAAGTCAGTTACCAAGTCAGGGACGAAATTAATTCAGTCCCTTCCTGCCGCTGGATCCAGTTCTGTAACCTCTCTTTCTCCAACTGCTTTAGCTGATTCAAATGACTCATTTCATTTTCAACGATCCAGCATTCCAGACTTACAACGTAGTTTGTCCTCCTTCTTTACCTCCTCGGCTAGAAACTTCCCTGGTAGTTCGTGGAACACTCCGTTACTCCATGCTTCCGGTTTGAGGGATAAGGAACGTGAGGATGAACAGGGGTTTGAGTCTTTGACTATGACAAAGAGTAAAATATTTGACTCATCTCCGCCAAGGCTTTTTGGTAAAAATTATGAGAACTCTTCTAATGATCTTCTAGATTTGACGAAGAAAACTTAGTCCCCATTCTCAAAAATCTACAACCGCCTGTTGTATACTCAAATTAACTTATCGACTGTCCTCAAGTGGGTAGTACATTAGTGTGTCATAAATTATTGATAAATCGTATTATGTTGATTCTGGGGTTTCAAAGTGTCAAGAAATAACGAGACTACATATAACTGGTCAAATCGTTTTCATATTATAAATCATTTTAGATAATAAGTTTAGAAAGAACCACAAAAGAAATATCTGACTCGTTAAATTCATAAGTAAATAGGATATGGATAGGAGATTTTTATCGATGCTCAATTAACTAGGTTTTTTTGTTTGTTAAGCAGATACACTTCAGGTCTCAAATAATTGCTTTAAAAATAAAACTGTTGACTGACAGTGAATTGATATACAATTTATGGTGAAGTAAACTTTTAAATTTCCATGTATTTCCCTGTGTGTTAGCAATCATCATTTCATTGTGGTGTCAAAAGTTTCCTATTTATTATAAGTTCCAAAATCGAAAATGGAACAAAACTGTACCTGAAATTAAACATTTCTACTTCTACCAATTAAACTTAGTTTGGCATGATGTATTTTTTAATTGGCTAAATAGAAGCGAATATAGTAGAAAGGTTAAGTACCTAAGTAAAGGTAAACGGGCTAGAAACAGTCTTTTATCTTGCAATTTTATTTATGAACATAGTCTCATGATAAATTTAAGCTCTTCTAATGGAAACAACTTACTTAAGTATCAACATTGTATTACAATAAATTGCCTCTGAAGATCCGATGCTTTATGGCCTCTTTACTCGAAAAACCCTTTACGGCTTACAACAAATCTCTTAGATTTCCATATTCCATAGCAAAGTTGTTGCTAGGAAAGCTTTCTAGAATTGCAGACCCAACTCTTTACTCTTTGCTTGAAAGTTCATGCATCTTATAAAAATGTCTATGTGGAATTACCAGATCATTCATAAGGCATTCAACGTAATTCACTTTAATAGGGTTGGGGAAATGGAATAAATAAATAATTCCACAAGGATAAAGCCATCCCCTTTTACCCCTTTTGAACAGGAAATATAACGTCATAATTTTATTTACTACATGGCCAGTTCTTTCTTTTTTTCATGAATAGCTCTAGGCTCTACATATATTGAGTATTTCATCATCTTTAAGTTGTTTTCTCTCTGAACCCCGCTTTAAATTATTAAATCAACGCTAACTAGTACCGGACCTGCAGTTGGTAGTAGACGTTAAACTGTGACTGTAGCCAAGTTGTTTTACAGAAAGCTGAAATAAATCATGAGTTCCATCCAAAAGTCCAAGCAATAAGATAACAGCATCAGGTGGTTGAACTGTAGTTCTTACAAACCATTAGTACCTTTTTACAGTATTATAAGGAGGGTAGAGTAATAATAAGAGCCTTATGTAAGATTCATCTATATGCAGGACTGTTTAAAGTGTACCTGCGGATTATGAATTAGGTGAAGATACCTCATTTCAGTACCCGTACAAAGCGCAATATTATTTTTCCAGAAACAACTTTATTTTAAAACTTCGTGCAAAAGAGATGCAATTAAAGAAAGTAATGGATCATTTTTTAGCATTTCCTTTCAAACAATAAATCCTGCACCGATGACTCTTTTACAGCACACCTTTTCCTGCAGCATCATATCCAAGTAAAGCTTTCCTTGTAACAATGTAAAACCAAAACCCGTATAATGATATCCATGCTTTCATAATAAGTGTAGCCCAAACATTCATGGCACACAACACCTTTGTTGCAGAGTGAACGGTGCAATACAACCACCAACATATACACCCTGCATGAAAAAGGTACCCTTTGTAGCTGGGAAACCCAAACCCCAACGCTAAGCTTACTATATTATTTAAAATATTTGTAAGGGATTATTGTAGGTGACGATAGGACTACTAGCAATGTTCCTAGGCAAGGCATGAGAGAGGCCAATCTTTCAAGAGAACGAATTTTATTCAGGATGGGGGGAACCGGAGGGTTGACACTTATTTACTTGCGTTGTTAAGTTCACTTTTCGGGCTTTTCTATGCATGAGATTAATAGAAGGGAGAAAACAAAAGGCAATGGAGCAGTCTGTTCATATTATCTCAAATGGAGTTGGTGATCTATCCAATTCTTAATAGCAACATATTTACAGCAGCCTTCCGGTCATAGGCAAATGCCCCCTAGTTCCATCCATTCCAAGGAGGTACAACTATATGACTTTACTTATGGTATAAAGTCAGAAGAAATGACAATGGATGTTTAAGCGGAATTCGCATTTGATAAGCATGGGAAAGGGACATCAGTGGTGTAAGTAGCGGTGGTCGGTGGAAACACCAAGAGTGGGGGAGGAGTAGATGGGGAGAACACTCCCGAATAAAACTCTCCCTTTGGGTAGTTAACACATAGGAGTCCGGGTAGTAGAGAAAATTCTACTCCGAATCCTACCCGTTTCACTATTTACTAACTTTTGTATTCGGAGTACTAGCTGTGCCTGAATGTTTGCTGAACTTCATGTCGTCTGAGCAGGAAAATGAGATTCAAGTCGGATCGATGGTGAGCGGCTTTAGTGAGATGGGCGACATCGAAGACGACGAATACTCCACAATACAGCAGCATTTGGCATACATACACGTACACACTAGTAATAGAAGAAAGCAGCCAATGTACTTGCACTACTTCTAAGAAGAGGACAAAGTCGGACCGAAGACTTATAATATTGTCCAACGTTGAATTGCATAGCTGCTACGGGCACTGGCAGTATAGTCTCTGAATACTCGTTTTCTTTCTTCGAAAAAGTCTCATCTTTATTCCCAGAAAAAGTACAATGACCAGTCAGCTCACAGTGGAAATAAGCATTGATGGGAACAAAAGTCAGGTCGTGGGTTCTTAATTAAGTCGAGATAACTTCTAGTTGGTCAAATATATTGTTGTTAACAGGGAAAGTGGAAAATGCATTGATGGGTGTATGTAACACCGGAGCAGGCACTATTATATAGTTGATACTACTACAAACTGTCCAGATGCAACAGTTCTTTCCCGTTAGCCAGTATTGTAATGTTTCTACCCTGGTTTTTAACATCTCTAGGGTTCTTTTGCATCTCCGTACCATAATATTTTAGTCTTTTCAGTCTCTACTACATTCCATACTTGTTTGTGAGACCGTGTCTTATCTACATCTTCGAGAAAGGCTTTCCTTTCTTCTAAAATGAAGTGGTTGTCGAACATACAGCTTGGGATTACTCTTTGAAGAAAAGAAGAAACCTGAGAAAAATTCACTTTCCAATATAATGGCCAAGAATATTCATCGCCAGCCGAGTGTTTTCAATAACTTGCACTCCAAGTATTTTGATTGGATTGCTCTACTTAGCTCTAGTTTGACTTTTTGTATCTATCTCAACACTCTAAATGCTGGATTCGTCTACGATGACAGGTTAGTAGCCAGTTTTCCTTTCACCTTCTACATCTTTGGATCGAAATCCATTTTAGTTCGCATAATCATACGTAATATAGGCAAGCCATCCACTACACAATTTATGTAATGACTGATTAAATGCATGAATCCTGTTTACAGGATAACGTTCATATTTCTATTCATTATTATTTGCAATAGTAGGAAGGCCTTTGAGATACTACTGGGCTGAAATAAAATACAACTAATACATACTTTACTACTAGAACGTATACAAAGGATTATTGATTTTCTATCTCTGGCCGTACTCGACATTCAGGGATAGTGATTGCTGTCGAGTATAATACAACAACTCGACTCAATATTAGGACTCCAGTAGAGAAAGTTCACCATGCTTGTGTCCTCTGTACTGATGAGGGAGGTTTTCGTATTTAGATCTGATTTGAATTCTTAGAATGGATGACTGCTTGAAACCTTTGGTTTTAACGTTTACGGACTTTAGTTTTGTTAAACATTTCATGCTTTTCAGTATGTATATGAAGGTTAATTTCGAGAGGTAATTGGGCCTAAATTCTGAAAGTTAGCTAAATGACTGGAAATCAATTAAATCGTTTTATTTAAAGTCATAGTACCAATTAAGCGAACAATATTATTTACAATGCTTAATGGATTTTATGGCTGAGTTATGGTTTCCACCTACGAGGTTCTGGCAGAGAGGTATGAATTATGGAATTTAAAAAAAACTAGATTGGGAATTACTAGTCTCATTAACAAACAGGCGCGTCGATAAGCTATGTAGCCCTAGGAATAATCTTTTACCTACTTTAACGTAGTATTTAAGTTTACTAAAACAAAACTTCATGAGGTTTTAGAACTATTGGACACTACAGATAAAGCTCATACTTTATACGCAATTCCAGCAGGGAATAAAAGGTTACTCTACAATAGTTTTCTAACTAAACGAATTATATGTTTCCTAGTCGGGCGATCCTTACAAACAAAGATGTTCTCCAACAAGAAACTCCTTGGA
Organism: Hydroisotoma schaefferi; assembly: GCA_034682405.1. Lineage (NCBI taxonomy): Eukaryota > Metazoa > Arthropoda > Collembola > Entomobryomorpha > Isotomidae > Hydroisotoma > Hydroisotoma schaefferi. Next base: position 28,955 of record JAQFZX010000182.1, read on the forward strand.
GAGATATATGGCGAGATGACTTTTGGGGAACTCCCCTTTCTTACAGTGGCTCTCACAAATCTTTTCGACCTTTGACAATCTTATCGTTTCGTTTTAACCGATACTATTCTGGTTTCAACCCGTGGTCTTATCACCTTACAAATACTCTTCTTCACTCGATAACCACTTGGTTATTCGTCCGCGTCGCCCGCATCGTATTTAACCTCTCGGACCGCTCTTTGCATACCAACGATAATGATGCAAATCAGTGGACCAGTAACCAAAACTTTGCACTGCTGGTCTCCTCCTTACTCTTTGCATCGCATCCGATTCACACGGAAGCGGTCTCAGGGATCGTAGGACGAGCTGACGTTGGAGCCACAGCCTTTGCCCTATCTTCCTTCTTAGCGTATACTAATCATGTCAAGTGGAGAAATCGCAATGCATTTCACCGAGGTTTCCATCCATGCCATGCAAGAACCAGTCACCCAAAACATTCTGACCCCATAATTGGGCATCATCAGGCTCTGTTCATATCCAAATCCACGCTGAAGCAGCAGTTGCATTTCCTAAGTCTGCTGTACTTGGGAGTAAGCGTTATATTAGCTGCTGCGGCTATGCTGAGCAAAGAACATGGATTGATGATTTTATTTATTTGTGCCGTTTATGACATTATATTGTCCCTGATTCGCCTCCGTTGCTCTCAGGTAATCAAATTAAACCTAAGAGTATTCTTAAAAAATTATTAACTTTCTTTTGCGGTAAGGATTTTTATAATAAATGAACGAGATGATTCGTATTTTCAGTCGAAGGTGAGTTCAATCTGGAATCTGGAGTGCTGTGCAAGTATATTTCTCCTTGGTGTATCTTTTATGGCCTTGTTTAATTTAAGACTGAGCGTTATGGGAGGAAGCCCACCGGTGTTTGCTAAAGCAGACAATCCTACATCTCATAATCCCAGCTTTTGGGTTAGAACGTTGACATTTCTATTCCTTCCTGTTTTTAACTTTGGAATGCTAATATATCCCCACCCGTTGAGTTATGATTGGTCCATGGATGCAATCCCAAGAATTGAGAGAATAACTGACCCAAGGAATATGTTAAGCTTAATATTTTACTTCACCCTGATTCGACGAATCCTCCGCAGTGCAATGACGATAAACTCTTCTCCAAAATTTGACTATCTAAAATCCTCCAGTCCTGTAAGGCTAACGTGCAAAATATGTCGATACAGTGTAGCCAATCATAAATGTAGTAACAATAATTCGATAATAATTTCCTGCTCGTCTGAAGACAGTGCAAATAAAACTATCGGAAGCTCTCACAATCTGCAACCAACTCCTTGCAAACCCTCTCCAAGAAATAATGGGATGGGAAACGGTAAAGCAAACGGGATTTCCAGTACCAACAAACCGTCAAGCACTACAACGTCACCTCAAAAGCTTCAAGCTATTTCAAAACAATGTCCAGGCTTTATATGGTTCTGTTCATCCTCAACCTTGGAACATGCAACGCTTCTTCTGCAACTTTCATTCCTCATATTTCCCTTTTTACCATCGTCGAATGTATTTTTTTACGTAGGATTTGTAGTGGCTGAACGAGTTCTTTATTTCCCATCAATTGGATTTTGTCTCTTGGTTGGTCACGGATTCTCTCAAAACTTTGCAAAAACAGAGCGACAGAGGCGAGGTGGATCTTTTCTGAAAGCTTTACTTCTGGCCGCTTTTTTGGCATCTTCCGTCATGATGTCTTTGGGAACAATTAGGAGAAACGAGGATTGGAAGGATGAGGGAAGATTGTACCGAGCTGGCATCCCAGTCAACCCTCCCAAATCATGGGGAAATTTGGGGAACGTCTTAAACAGCCAGGGACGCCTTAAAGATGCAGAAGAAGCTTATCGTCAAGCACTTCGATACAGGCCAAACATGGCAGAAGTTCACTACAACTTGTACGTTATTATTGCATTAGGATTTGAAGGATTCAGCTATTGGCTTAGGAGGCTTTACACTTTTTACAATCATGTATTTGCAGGGGTCTAGTTTTGGAAAGACAAGGGAAAATGGAAGACGCATTGAACTCTTACAGAACAGCAATCCATTTCAGGCCCCAGCTAGCGTGTAAGGCTTGTTTTAAGCCTATTTTGATAACTTTACCAAGGGGCGTAAGCTAAGAAAATTATTGTTTTCTGTAATTAGCTGCATATGTTAATGCGGGACAACTTCTCACAAGACTGGGACGGATAAATCAAGCCATGGACATGTACCGGAGATGCTTTAATCTCAATGATGAGGGAATAAAAGACTTAAGAACACATATTGAAGCGAAAGTTTCAGCCTTGCTAAGATTTGGTAAATTACTGATTGAGGTGGAAGATGCACCAAAAGCTGCGGTTAATGTATACAGACAAGCTGTAAGGATAATGCCGGCCGACTATGAACAAAAACAGGTATTTTTGACAAATAAATGATAGATACAAATCTTTACTGGAAGCATTCCTTTTACTGAGGCTTTTTCTGTGCAGAGTGTATACAATGCTATTGGGGAGGCATTGTTTCGAATAGGAGAAGTTACCGAAGCTGAGAGTTGGTTTCTTGAGGCCCTTAAAAGTAAACCTGATCACGTCCCAGCACATCTTACGTATGGGAAAATGCTGGCTCGAAACGTAAGTGTGGGTGCGAATGCTGAAACCTGCTATCTACTAAAGGGTTAACTTTGAAAAAATATAGGAAAATCATCATGTTTCTTTTATTTATTTAATTATACAATGAAGCTTCCCATATTGCTGGGTTTTTACGCGACAAGGTTATAATGGTCATGTTGATTGATTATTATAAAATTATGAGTTATTTGAGTAATATCATTATTGCAGTAAAATAAAAGGTTAGCTTATTTGGTCAAGATATTATAAACGAAGAATTGAGTTGGTCAAAAGCAACATGGTCAATACGGGATAGATTACAAATGTTTACAGGTTTAATTAAGTTGTTTTGTTCTTCAGTTAGAATTAGTTTCCGCAGGATTTTTTTTGTAGCTGTTCAAATTATTGATTCCTTTCCATTGAATGGGCAGTTCAATCCAGTTTTTTGAAGCTAAGTATTTAAAGCTCGAAAGGGCTGCTTGGGTTGTATAAGCGAGGTTTGGTCTTTTGTAATTTTGGCCTCTAGTTGTTCGGACTTCAACCTCGGTTGTGCATATATTTCCTCTAAAAGACAGTGGGCATAGAGAGTTCATGATTAGATAAGCTTGTTTTAGTACTTCAAACTTAACAGACTCTTTTGCAAACATCCATTTTAACTCGATAGTTATAATTTTGAATACAGATTCGAAATATGGAATGTTGTATATGAATCTTGCACACGAGTTGATTATTTTGTTTATTTCATGTTCATGACTTATTGATTTTAGCCAAGTTAACGTATTATAGTTGATGCAGGATTTCAAAAGTGCGTATTAGTTATGGTTGTTATGGATTTAGAGTTCAGAATGATGGGTTCAGATGCATTTTAATGGGTACAATGACCATAAGTTTGAGTTGCAGGCTTCCTTTATCCTGTCAATTTGTGCATCATTTTTAAGGTTCTCATGTTTTCTTTGCGTGTATTCTCTTGGATAAGTTGGCTTAGGCTTCTGAACTGTAGGATTGTTTTTAAGGGTTTCATATATTTTTCGTTTCTTAAGTTAAAATCTCCTGTAATAATTCAGCATTTATTTTTGTTTTGTATTTGATGAAATATTGAGTCCAAGCATTCAGTATCATCCTTTATAATTTCCGAATTTTACTTTGGGTGTCGGTACAGGCATGTGATATTTTTGCACTGGTTTTTATTTATTTAGCATCTAATGTTCAATATTGGATGACTCGTTTGCTTGCGGTGTTAAAATTTCATTCTTCACTAGTATTGCAACACTAGTACTACTATGTACATTGTTTTCTGAAGTGCAATTATCTTGCCTATGTGTTTGATAGCCATCGATTTGTCTTAGATTGTGGTGTGGTTTTAGTCAGGTTTCCGTAATGCAGAGCATGTCTATTTTCTTTTGATGTATTAATGCAGCTAGCTCATGGAATATTTTCTTAATGGAATTTAGGTTTATATGGGCAATTTTTAGTTGTTCAGTTTTTACTTAATTTTAAAATTAAAATTAAAAATCATTTTGCAGAAAACTAGACTGCTCGAGGCTGAACGATGGTTTAGACGAGCTAAGAAAATTGCTCCACAAGATTCATCAGTTTATCATCATTACGGTAAAAATGAGTTTTTTCTGCATTTCTAAGATTAATAAAGCGTTTTAAATATAATACTACCTATCAGATCATGGGCCTTACAAAATACAATAAATAAGGGCCTTAAATGACTTTTTTTTGCTGCCCATAACTATATTTGATTTACTTCCTGAATTAACTCATTCAAACTAAAACAATTTAAAACTTTAGGCCAGTTCTTAGCGATTCAAGGAAGACATGCAGAAGCTGCGAAGGCATACGTTACTGCAGCTACTTTAGCTCCAAACGATTATGACATTGTCGTCGGAGCAGCAAACGCCCTTCGTCAATCTGGAGACAATCGAGAAGCTGAGGTTTACTATGAAAAAGCTGTTGCTCTTCGTTCACAAGTAATAATAACCAAACTAAAGCAAGATTATGCTTAACTTAATTACAACTACCCCATTCTGCTCAGAAGTATCAAAGTGTGCCTTTTGTTTTTCAGGAAGCAAGAGCTCATATGAACTTGGGGGCAATTCTGCACGTCAATGGAAAATATTATGAAGCAGAACAAAGTTATTTAATGGCTTTGCGACTTAAACCAAGTGACGATGTCACGCTGCTAAATTTAAAGAAACTTCGTCAACTTCAAGCCAGAAGAAACCAATTCTCAATGTCTTGTAAGAATAAACAAAGAATGCAAGCTGAAAAATGAAACTAGCTGAGAAACAATCTATGCACAAGTTAAAGTATAACAGTAAACAATAATCTAGTGAGGCAACCGGCCGGCAAATGGACATGGGGGGCAATTATTTTTATCGGTAATGTCTATTTAGTATAGATTTTATGTTTCCTGCAAGATATTTGCTAGAGAAGATAACTAATGCAAGACAAATATAACCTGGACAATCTAAGGAACATAATTTATTGAATGGGTTACTATTTGCTCCTTTTTCTCATTCTAGATATGTAGAGAACTGTTTCTAGTCATTGTATTGTATGAACTGAGCCTTTTGACAGTTTAGTTTGAAGTCTTTCATCCATGTTCAAGTTCAGTTAAAAATTAGGCCTGCTTTCGTTAGTGAAAATCCCACGCGTCTAGCTAGTCATTGAATTACCTAATTGTGAAATCGGAGATTTCAATAATTTCAAAATAAGCTAATTTGTTATGCCATTATTTTATCATCATATAAAGAAAACAGGTTACGACTGAAATTATAAGAAATTAAATTTTTTATTTGAAGTTATTGGTTTATGTAAAGAGGTTTTAGACATTTGCTTCCTCCGATGTAAATTCTAAATGTAACATGAAAAGCAGATGAAACTGGTCATCGGTGAGTACCGATAATTTTAATCTACTCCTGTCATACGTTTTACGTGAGGATTTTTTACTACGGAAATTGCTAAAAAGGAATTTCGCAGGAGTTCCCTGAACTAAGTTTTAGCTAGGAAAATTGCTACACTATCTTTTGTCTGCTTTTTTAAATACAGTGTTTGAGCTTGAGGCTGCCTGTGTGCATAATAGTTTATGAAAAATGAGTACAGCTCTTCATAATTGGACTGAAAGTAGTTCCAGGAAATGAATGTGTGTAGTCTTCTTTAATATAAAGTGAAATGTGTGAAAATTGGGTGGCTCCAAGGCAGAGCCTTCAGCAACAGATTAAATTGCATTGACTCTTTGTGCCTGATAGTTAGAAGCTAATTACAAGATGATTAAAAATTACATGTTTCAAAAGAAGATTTCACTCGGTGCAGTCGAGGCAAGCATTTTCCGCTTGACTTTTTACCACTAACTTCACAACTTAACTAACCTACTGGATTTGAAGCCGAGTCCTTGCTAATGTAAATGTATAAATCATATCCACTCTTCCACCTTTATACCTAAAAATAAACATGAAATATACTAAATTATTGTTAAGTCTTGATTTGTTTGTACTAATATGTAGTTAATGCAGATCATAAATATTATATGCATGAATTACTTTAGATGATTAGCTAACTGGGAAATGATGATCTCTGAGTATTGGTATTACTGTCATTAAAGCTTAGGTTCAACCGACTGCATACTTTACGCTAACTGCAGCTTACAAAGTGTAACGTAGCGTGTACGATGTAAGGATGAAGGATTAAATATGGAGCTGAGACATTACGCTAATGCTGTCAATCGCATTGTTTTAACTTATTTTAATTCTGCCTAATAGAACCCAACTTTGATAATGAATAAAGTTGCTTGAGCAATGTATATGAAATAAAAGGATTCAATTATATGCATGGTACATGCGTTTATTTTATACCATTTTACTAAACTCCAAGAATAAGTATTCATAAAACCACAGGACTTGACCTGTATGCAGGCAAGGTAACTTGGTCAAAAAGCTTTTGGATAAAAATGCTGTAATTATAACTTCAGGGAGAATATTATTAATATTAAACTCCTACTTTCTGCATCGTATCTTTTTTCCTTTATTCCTTTCCTTTACTACCCTTTCCTTACGATACTTTTATTTTTCTCCTACGGGATGAAGCAGGGTTTCGTTGGGAACAAATTTTGTTGCATCCCGAGCAGAAACATTTGCAAGAAAGTGCAGCCAGTATTACAACCACCGAGAAGACAAAGATAATCACATCAACGTTCCTACTTTGAATCCAGCCTGATTGTTGAGGTTTACGAAGAGAAAGTTCCTCTTGGCTGTGTCGAAGAATATACTCCGTCCACCAAACGGCTACATCTTTTGATTTCATTGGAACGTCGTTAGCCAATATGGATAGCTGCTTGGCTCGTTCTGTAAACCTTCCAATAGGAAAATAAAACATAGAAGCCAAACATTTCTAGATGAAGATGATTATGGGTCTGATGGGAGTCTGCACCTAGGATCACTTAAGATTTTTGATACGGCTGAGTTTAGCTTTTCCTCGTTTATCTCTGCCAATTCCAAGTTTATGGACTTTCCTAGCATTTCCAGTCTATTCGCGTTGAAATCTTGGTCTACAACGTTTGAATTACTGATCAGTTATAGATAAAAAGAGGTAAAAACATATTTAACTTGTTATGTTATAAAGCAGATCCAATACCTCCTAAAATGGGAAAAGTGATTGTTGGAACGCCGTTAAACAAAGCCTCCTGTGAGCTTGGCTTACCCGCTTGCATGATAAACCCTTTTATTTTTGGATGAGCTATTCAGCATAAGATTTATATTTTCAGAAACATTCTAGGAGAGAAAGTGTACTAAAATGTATGTATCGTCAAATCATAGATGATTAGGTTCATTAATACTTACCTAGGAGGGCTTGTTGGTCTAGCCATTTCACAAAGAGTACATTTTCAGGGTATTCCGCAGGAGTTGGACCATCCCACCTCCAAATAAATCGTATGTTTGCGAACGACTTTATGGTGTTAAAAAATACCGTTCTAATCTCTAGCGGCAGATTGGGACCTTTAGCAACGGTTCCAAAGCTAATGTAAATAAACCCATCACTCAAATGGCCGTGTACATCTTTGGAATTGATAAAGCTGTCTAAACTCTAAAGTAAAAAAAACGAACTCATAAAATGCGTTTATTTCATAAGCATATTAAACTAAGCTCCTCACGTTTTCCAACTTAAGAGGCGTCATTTCAATATGCAGACCCGGAACTTTGACCACTAAGGGAGGATAAGCAAGAGGAAAGTCTTCCAAAAAATCTCCGCTGATCAAAACAAGGCTAATGTTTCGTTCAAATGAGTACAAGTCTGGAAGTCTGTCCAAACTAAGCTCTTCTTTGAACAGCGTTTCGTACTTTGTAAAGTAAATATAACCTTTTATTGACCACATTAAAGGTATGAAAAATCCGATAACCCTTTGAGCAAAAGATAATGGTGGCTTGAAGGAAATGTCCCAGTCGGGAATGGATGTATCAGAAAGCATCCCAATCACGTCAAAATATTTGGACATGAAAGCAGCAGGGATGAAAAGGGCATACTTAGCGTTTAGTTTGTGAGCTATACCATAAACACATTCTATCGTTGTGTCCGAAATCACTAGGTCTACTTTAGGAGATGATTTCATCCAACTTATGAACTCTTCACTTTTCAGTAGCTCGGCACAAGCAAGTAAACTAATTTCATCGTATGCTTGTAGCATCTTGGGTGTAACACCAGAAGCTCTGTGGGTCACGTCAAAAGCTGCCTCTACGTTTTTCATAAACTCGGCAAGTCTCAAGGGTCGAATTTCGTGTATGTTTTTAGATTCAGTGGGACTTCGGGCTCCGTAAGGACCGATGAAAGTTACTTGGTGACCTTTTTCTGCAAGGCCTGTTACAAGGGGCCAAGTACTGACCCGATGACTATATGTTACACTGAAGGGTTACGATGACATAAAATAAACCAAGTTTTAAATTAATTAAAAACGGTTGCGTGTTATGTAAATACTGTCGCCATGACTATGCTTACCTTGTATGAATAAATAGTATGTGGTCACAATTGATCCAGAATTTTGAGAGTTGTAGAAAGAAGCATGTTAGTGTAAGAGTCAACTCCACGAAAGTTATACTACGTTTGTTACTTTGCATGATAATTTCAGGAGAATGAAAGTTATTGCTGTGTGAAAATTTTTAACCGTTCCGCAGTCGTGTTTTGTTTCAACTTTTAAAATTTAGTCTACCTGTGAATTTGTTTTAGAGTGTTTTTAATAAGAAAATAGAAAAAGCTTCAAGAGCGGCCACCAGTTTTGCATTCGCTAACTCTTAGCATAATCATAATCAAACAATCGACTCACTCTTTAAAAACCTATTAGACTTTCTCGTGTCCATATTATTCAGATGCATAATAGATGCAACGAGTTCTTTTTCAATTGCCCAATTGAACACGAATTAATCTAGTTTAAGTTAATCCACGTGTACTAAGTGAAGCGTTGCTGATTCATACATGCTGGGAGACAGTTAAGTTTGCATAGATATCTTTGTTGGCAAGTTGAATAAACTTAAACTTTATGTAGTTGTTAACTATAAAACTTATGTTAAGAGGGATTTAAATTGAACAAGGAGTTTGGTTGAGACCTTGGAAGCAAAGCAAACTACGCAGAGCTTGTGTCTGCAACGTATTTTCCAACCTCACCACAAATGAAGGGTTTTAAATTTTAAATAAATATGAAACTATGCTAGAATATGTTTACAGCTTGCCAAAAAGAAATTCCAACAAGATTTTAAATATATTATTGCTAGTATGAATGTCAAAGACCTTTTTTTGTTACCATTAAGGGCCGCTACAAGCTTCATTTCTGACACACGCTGTAAGAAAAATATTTCAACAGCCACATATTCATCTTTGATTGCATGCAGAGGTGAGAGACATCTTCAACTTGGTGGCAGATAAAACCATCAAACTCTGTTATTTTGGAGACTTTTATCAGCCCACTTTTAGGCACATTCATAAAGGTTGGAGCAGAGCATCTAGGAGACGACATCAGTAGAGAGGTGTCATTTTTCCACAAAATTTGACAATTCATGTGACAACTGACAAGTACTTAAACATTTGAAAATTCATGAAGATAAAAAGCCAGCTAGGATTTGCTTTATTGCTGATTTTGCATCCAACGCAAAGAGGAATAAACTAAATCAAAAACCTAAAGGTTTTGGTATGGTAAAGTTTATTCAGGTTCAACCGAGTCTAACAAATATATAATTCTTCATATTGTATTATCACATATAAAAACAAGCTGTTTATCTGACTTCAATTAAAAAATAACTCGTTGTTTCCGAACGATATTATAACTAAAGTCTTGATTTGCCTTATATTATTTGCTTTTTATCCTTATTGACTTGGAGCTGATGGATGAGGTCTGACTTTTCTTCTCTCAAGGTATTTACTTGTTGCTTTAATTCTAAAATTTTTCGTTTCATATCTGCGAATTCTAGTTCAAGTTCAAGATTTTTTCTCTTATGTGAATGTAGCTCCTCTAAAGTAGCTGAATTAAATACAGGATTAGCACTGCTATACTGCTCTAGATGTTCATCACAATTGCTGCAAATTAAACAACAATTTAAGAACGGATTTTAACACAAATGAAAACGGCGAGGGTGGGTGAATTTACCTTTTACTTCCAATTATAAACACACCGGAGTTATCACGGCAGACAGTTAGTGCATCAGGAACCGATACTTTGGTTGGAGGTTTCCCTGGCAGGGTTGTATCTTCAATCAACTCAAAGTTGATCCCAAGTATCGCAATCTAAATAAATTGAACACAAACTTTACATTTTGACATGTGTACTATGCTTAGTTAAAATTTGTTGCTAAAGATATGAGGAGCCTCACTTCCAATGGGAAAACTACGGGAGGGATTTCATCTTCGAAAAACTCTGCCAATCCTTTCAAAACACTTGTATGCATTGTAATAAACTGTTCAGGTGACCCGTGTTCACTTCGTAAGTCGATTTGAGCTTTTATACTTGGATGAGATGACTTCTTTATTGCTTGTCTGATTGGTGACCCAGGTGAAGGATTATCTAATAAGTTTATTCTTGGAACGGGTGTCTTCTTAGCTTCTGATATTGCATTTTGCATCCCAAAAGAATTCAAGCATTCTTCAAAAACGTTTTCATCAACTGTCTGTGAGAATTCTAGGTTTATTGCGATTTTTTTACTTTCTTGCTTTGACTTAAATAATTCTATATGTTCTTCCTTCCATTTCTTGCTTCTTGCAGAAAATATTGACTAAAATTATAAAGATCATGAAAGCATTTTACAGTTTGAAAAGTGTCTTAAAATATAAAACTGTAGTTCTTTCCAACCTGAAACTCTCTCCACCCAACTGAAACCAGTTCTAGCAGCTCAATAGAACGGCAGCTTAATATGGCTTCACTTATTAGTCCTTCTGAACACTGCTTAACTTTAATACCATTGAGACAAACGGAAAGGACATTCACCTGTTGATTCAAAGTAAATAGGACATTGCCGTCATACTGCAGTTATAATATAAATGAATCGCTGAGTAATATAATTAATAAACTAGCCTCAGCAGTGTCTTCTTTTAAAAATGGATTGTGCATAGAAAATGACCCAGTTGAAGGACTCTCATCTTCAATTACTTCCTCTGCTACTTCTACACTTTCAACAGCGTCTTCGTCTCGAAACGGATTACTTTCTAACTCATTGTCAGGACTGTCCAAGTGAACGAAATTGTTTTCTGATGAGTCTGAAGCTGACCACATAGAAGTCACTTCGCTATCAGGAGTTGACTCCCCACCTACTTTGCTGAAGGAAACAACTAAACTGGAAATCCCTTGCTTGAATCCTTGCGTAAGAGATGACTTGGATGGATCCACAGTAGTCCCTCCAGGATTGCTCAAATTGTTTTCGGTATAATAGTGCTTCGGTGATTCTGGCGCGGATACATTGTAGAATGGGGTCTTTTGGGTGTCAGTATAGGTCCAATCTTTTGTCAATTCTCGACGACAAACACTGAAAATAGGAATAGTTCAACTTATAAATTACAATAGAGGAAAGTCAAAAAAGTGTACAGAAAAATCCAAATATTCAAACGTACGGTTGGTGTTCGTTTTCGGCAGTTGCTGATAATGCCGACTGAAGCTCCAAGTTTGCTGAAGATTCTTCTGCTGGCTCAGAAACTACTGACTGGATAAACGATACTTCAATGCATGGAAGGTGAGCAAATATACTAGAAGAATCGTCCCGGACAGAAAATTTAACCGTTCTTCTTGTATCCATTGTCAAAAATATAGACATTTCCGAGACCGCTTCAACAGTTCTCAAAAGAAAAAGATATTGGTGATGAGTAAGTTGTACGTTGCACATTCTATCTACATGAAGGAATGCATTGATATTGTTTCTTTTAGCATGAATCAATGAATCTTTTTTGGTGACAGTTTTGTCTTCTTCGGCAAACAGCCATACTTGAATTGGCACTGAATCAAGAAACGGATGAAAGACTAACTCCGACTGAATTGGAATAGGAATTGTTGAAGCTGGACGCAATTTGCTTTTAACATCAATGACATTCGCTTTCGACTTTGACTCAACGCAAAAATCTGCCCAAACTGGATCCACATGAATAAACCAAACATCTCTAGCTTCAGTCCATAAAAAATCTGTCGTTAAGTGTCGGCAGATTTCTTGAAACGTATAAACTGCTATTTCTGGTCGTGTTTTGATGTCATCCAGGCCTAGAATAGCAAATATAATAGAGCATCTCCAATTGTATTCTTATGGTTTACATTATGTAGATTAACTTTTACCCTCAGCATGTTGATTGAATTTGTCCGGCAATACGGCTGCAGACGAATGCGCTATATTATTAAAATTCTTTACGGCTCCTTTCAGCTGCATTTTAGTCCCAGTTTCGTTGGAACGGTAATTCGATACTATCACTCTGGCTGCTTGAAGTTGTAATGACTGAGGTCGCTCATTGGGCTTAGATATGAATCTTTTATCTTCAATGACAATCTAATAACAAATCATAAGTCAACGTCTTTCTTAATAATCTAGAAAGATTTTAGATTTAATGTTTTGTAGTGACAGAAGTACTTTTGGCATAATGACTTCAACCCGCATGTCCACATAACCTGCTTCTTCTGGAGTGTCTGAATTCAGGACACTGTTTTGTATATTCGAAATGAAGCTGTTTAACCAGAGGATGGTGCAAACGTCTAAGTTTACTTGTAGGGGATGTGTTTGAACATAAAGTTTCGGACTAGGAACTAAATATATACACAATCAACGGTCAAATGAAAGGCTGAATTGCACTGATCAATATGGGAAAGGGAAAGCATGGTTCTGAAATAAAACTCACGCGGAAAGCAAACTCCACCCGGATAATAGAACCATGTAAATTCTACATGAACTGATGTTATATCTTTGGGTCTATCCAAATAACCTGTAAAGACATTTCAATGTTGATACCAGTCCTGGATACTAAAATTTTTGAAATATCCAGAAAAATAGAATTACTTGACAAGAATGGCAGAGGCGTTTCTCGATGCGAGGTGGTCACTTTATATAAACTCAAGTCTCGAATTTTTAAGATAATACAGGTACTCATTAAGATTCCTAACTGTTCTTCTATTTTCGCAGGGAAATTATTTTCTGCACTACTTTCGGGAAGGTGAGCCTTTGACCTATCCGCTCCTGGTCCTCTTAACGATTCGGGATTTAGGGCCCGTAACAACTCCTGTCGAAAGTACTGCAAAGAATCTTCCAGCCAGTGACTGAGCTCATTGTCCCCATATTTATGCCAGTGCCTTCTATCCGCTTTTGCAGGATGATAAGGATAAAAATCTACCATGAACTACAAAAGAGTCATTTCATTATAATTACAATTGAAAAATAAGAAATAAAGTGAAGTTACCTGTTTAAGATTAACTTGCATAGCTCCTCCTTCTTTTAAATCAGGATGACTAGAACGTCCACCTGGTTCAAGGAACATTTACAGTCGTTTATACTCATAAACATCAGCATAAGTTCCAGTAATTATTACATATAAATTACCGGGGTCATCGCAAAAATGAAAGTCTATTTTTTCACAATTCAAATGATATGAAGTTTCTTTAACATCAAAAGCATCAAAATTTCTGGCAGCCTCAGACTCTCTTAAACGGGCATCATGGTTTTTTTGAGTTTGTCTATGTGGAAGTGTCTAAAAATATTAATAGTAAGCCAATAAGAGCCCTTCAATAAAAACAAGGCCTTCTTAGCAAGAACTTACTTCTAATTTTCTAGCAGCTTTAACATTTTGAGCCGTCTCAGTTGCCAACTTGATAAGCCCAGATAAAGAATCGGCAAAATGCATAGCAGCCCGAATTTGAGAATCCGTAAGAACCCAAAGGAGATCGTCGAGGAAGAGTGAAAGTCGGCAACCAACAACAGAGCAGTCTTTATGGATAATTAGCAATTTTATCAATAAGTTTGTGTTATCGATGCTTTTCTAAAGCTCCAAATAAAATTAACAAAACGGACCTGATAACTTCTTCTTGATCACAATTCGAGCTCTTGCAAGATTTGTAAGAAGCCTGAGAGGAGCTAAATGTCTTTCTGACGTTGATTGCGCTTCTAAGCGTAACGTTTGCCATTCTATCTCCTTAAATGTAAGCACCTCGCCCTTTTCAACATCCTTCAGTCGCGTGTGTGTAAGTTCAACCTTTTTCCACTTCGGGGATCTAGATTCCACTTGAATACGAGATATCTAAGCAAATCAAGGGTTTAGCTTTAAAATCTTAATAATTACAGCAAGGTATTACAATCATTCATTCAATATGAATCCCTTTTACAGTAAAAATCCTTACTTGAACTTTGGATTCAAAGGCTTTACTGTAAAACACAATATCAACAGACTCGACGATAACGGTTATTCCATCCACGACTTTGGTAACAAACCCATACTTCCCCATAGCCCCCAGATTAACTTGGCTTGACTGAATGGGGATGACGGGTCGGAGTTCTTCACAAGCTTCTATTTGAATCTCTACATGATCAAGAATCTAAAAACAAAAGGTCAAAGTTATTTAGAATCCTTATAATAATGCCACCATGGATGGACCTTGACCTTTGACCTACCAGTCGGATAGGAACACTTTTAAGTTTAGTCCACTGAATCATGATTCGGGCTCGGTTGCAATGAGCATACTTGATCCTCATCCATATCGGTAATGCCAAAAGTTCAGTTAAGGTTTCCTCCTCCAGTTCCAGATTTGTCAGCTCCCCCTCCCCCTTTAACGTACTCACATTAATCCGATCCGATGAAAGATTCTTGACAAACCTGTCAAAATTAAATAATTAATCCCCAAATCAAAACCCTTCACTCCCATCATCATCATTTTATACAAAATAATTCATTATTCACCTTGAAAGATGCTTCAAGATTTGATTTTTGATTATCCCAGCCATATCCACTACTCCTTATCCAAGGATATGATAAGCGACTACTGCAAAAGCCCCTGTTTCTCCAACAAATCCCCATTTACAACAACCCCGACCTCATCTTCCCGTGTAAATAGTAGTAAAGTGGGTGTGGTCCGATACCAACCACCTTCCTATACCGATTTCTAAACTCTTTTTTCGTTACCTTCCTAAAAACTTTAATTTTAGCCTCCGCTGTAGTAGAAATTATAGGTAGAATTCTTCTAAAAATTCTTAAAGTATTGGAAAGAAGGCAGGAATTATTCCATGAAACCCACCCAACCCAGTAATAAAGTAACAAATAATAATAAGAACTATAAGGCTCACAGATTAGCCCAACTCTCTCTTCCCGTAAAAGGGTAATTAGCACTAATCTGCTCAATTAGGGGCTTATCATCGCCGATAATCACCTTTGCCAGAATCAGCCAGAGCCCGGCTCTCATTTCTTCATACTCTCCAAATAATAAACGTGGTCAGCAGCATTGGAAGTTGGAACTTTCCAAGATTAATGTCATAATAATTATCTCTATTATCTCTAATATAATTTACATCTACTGTCTGCCTGATTCCTCTACTACTCTGCCCTAAATGTTATTCATTTTAGTTTAGCCAATAACTACAGAAATTGATGAGATAATATCATTTTTACTATTACTGGGGATCATGGATAAAGTACTTTAATTTTATCGCAATATTCTGCAGATCCTATCATTCCTATTCTGCACTTTTTCAGTCCATTCTCATTTAGCAGATCACGCAGGTTTATTTGCAGAATTTGGCATAAATTTGACTATATACAATCAAGTATATTATTAAATCCTAATTCCAGTCAGTTAACTATACTTTTACAGATTTATCTATAATAAAGTCAGTGTTGGCAGTAATAGTGGTACTACTAATACTAACACACGCACGGACAGAGCTTGCTTAAATGACATTTTATTATCGAGTATTACTTATAAAGGCCTCTTCCAGGCTGAATCTATAGGAGAACGAGTTGTAATTTATTATCTAAAAATGATATGGAATTGGATTATTTACAATAAGCAACCTTGAGGGATATTTTATTTATTTATCTTCACACAACAGGCACGAACAAACTGTTAAAGTGGGTGCTTTTTATACCAATAAAATAACATAATATTCTTGTGATTCCATCACTTTCCCCAATTTAATTTATTGGAAATTGGAATTATATGACGTGACATGGCCAGAGTTTACTCTATCTATCTGGGTTCCTTTTTATCACTCTGTGTGCATACAATTCCAGTCAAAAACGGGAAGTTTTGATAGTATTTTTTAAACAAATTTTTTTTTACTGAATCAGAAGAGTCTTAAAGGGAATGTTAGCCTACTTTTTTTAACTTACTATTACCTACTTTACTATCCTTTTTTTTATGAATGAATTGAGGCACAAATTGAGGATTGAATGAAGGATACAAATTATATGAGAGAGAGAGAGAGAGGGTTTTTTTTGCTTGGAATTATTTATACACGTTCGTTCGTTCACATCAAGTTCTGAGTAGCATTATTTATTGAGGTTATGTCGTGTAGTCTTGTATGAGTTTTTTTTTTATATCATTTAGGATGGTAGTTTATTAGATTTATTGCAAGAAGTAAGAAGGGATCATTCAGAATTGAGCATGTAATTGTAGTAGTAAGTAGTAGGTAATTGCAGTTCTATCTATGCAAAATGCAAGGATTCTATGAGACGGTTATGAAAATTGATTTAGGAATAAATACGGATGGGACTTTTGGAGAATATGAAATTTTTAGGGTTTAGCCAAAAAATACATGAATAGTTTGGTCGGAATCGGACTTTGGATATGTTTATTTGTTGATATGACCCCGAAAAAAGTACCTGTTTGAACTTTATGTTATTCAGTATTAAATAAGTGTTGAACTTGTATTTCCAAAATAACTTTTTAGTAGAATGAAAATCTTCAGTCAAACTGATATGATACGATGAAATAAAACTTTGTTTCCGCTAAATCCATTTTCCATGGTTTAGTATAATTGTTGTCTTTGAATATGGGTTTTTTTAAAATCCAAGCAACGCTTTCCTTTCCAACGCATTGGATGGAATCCGTTCAGTTGTTTTATGTTTACAATTTCTTACAATCATCTTAGCTTCTTTCACTCGGCATCGGCAATTGGCATGTTAATATTTTAAAAAAAGACAAGAAATCCTTCAACAAGGTCATTTAATTAGTATCATATTTAGGTTAAACTCTCCACGTTTCATCCACAGCCGCAGATTAAAGAAAAGCCTCTTAACTTCTTTCGTAATTAAATCACATGCATATTAATAAATCCGGTTAGCATAATTTCAACTCAAAGACGTAGCAATGCAATGTATTCCATATTAATTAATTCATTGAAACCATAACCATAACCAAAACTTGTTATCAACCTTTGCGACTGGAGTCTGGTCTGGCGGAGCTCAAGTTGCCTTAAGTTAAAGATTAACTGAGTAAATCAATACATGAATAATTAGTTAAAAGAAGAAGATTTGTTAGCTGAAGTTACACTACGCACCGTACAGTTAAAGGTAACGCAACCCCGGTCGGTAAGTCTTTTCTTAAATTAACAATCCGCAGAAGCATATATTTATTATTACGGGTGGGTAAAAGGGTCCACATTATCCCTATAATTTCAATTTTAAAATTTTTTCTAAAGCCGTAAGCGGCTATTAGGCTTCAGGCCGAAGCAATGGGAAGCCATTTGTTTTTTAATTAAAGCCAAGTAACCAAAGAAATCTAATCATTTCCGAAGATTTCTCAGATCAATTAACTCTAACTCCTTTATGACATCCCCACTTACGATTGACGTATAAGGACGTTACAGAAAAACGCATAAATCATTCGGAAAAACCCATCAGTCAGTAACTTTCTTTAGGTTTAACCAATAGCATTAACTCAATATTGGTTTTAAAATCCCGTATTTATTTCTCGTTTTCATTGCTTCAACTCCCGATTTACCATGGGGAATTAAACGGGGGAGAGGGATTAAAAGGGGAATTAAACGGGAGAGGGGGATTAAAAGGGGAATTAAACGGGAGAGGGGGATTAAAAGGGGAATTAAACGGGAGAGGGGGATTAAAAGGAGAATTACGGTACGAATATATAAAGTTGGGTCAAACTCCAAAGCTCCAAAGAGTAAATAATCGTCCAGGGCCTCACCAACCAAAACCCTACAGCTGAAAACGTCCACGTCAATCTCTCGAGATAAAAACCATTTTTCCCATAAGGCTAACATAGACAGACTAAATCCTGCGCCGCAGTCAGTCCATTGAGGGTTTTGAAGAGTTGAGTGGAAGTGGGATTCAATTCTTCTTTTTATTTATTCTGTCAAATTTCAGCAGAAGAGACGAAAAAACTTTCTTCCACATATTTTCTATTTTAACTTCAGTGTGGGTGGGGTCGATTTTTTGGTTAGTCAACATTATTTTTTTGTTACCTCAGCCGCACCCCCTTTTTCTTACCTTTTAAAAGTAAATATTGGACCAGCAAGCGGCATCGCACTGCCAAATAATAAGGTCAAAAGTCAAGCAGAGAGCATTTTGAGCCGGTAAATGGTATTTTTCAGAGTTAAATCGTATTTTTTTGGACTTTTGTGTTTGGTAGAGTAGGTAGCTTAGTTAGAAAGTTGAAGAATGTTGCGTATTCGGGTCTGTAAAACTCGGGAGTTTCTTTTTTGGTAAAGGTTTAGGTTATTTTTGTTTTTTTTTTAAATTTTAGTAATTTGGCCGAGTAGATGTTCCTTTGGTAGGAGTTGTAGCTAACTCGTTATTAATTCATTTTGTTTTTATTCCAGGTTGATTGATTTTTTTTTCTTTCCTGCTGGCGAATCACTGGTCACATTTTGGAAAGCTTTTATTGCGTCGTTGAATTGTCTTAATTTGTGGAAAGATCATGGCGGATGAACATTACGGTTCGGTTGAGGCGACCGATTTGATCGTGCCGAATCAAGACAAAATCCATCAAATCAAGACAATAATTGAAGAGATGGGTCACCCTGAGTTGGCTAATGATTTAGAGCAGTACTTGAATTGGGATTGCGTTAGTAAACATTACCCGTTGTTCTTGGGAAGGATGTCAATTCATTTATGGACTTTGTAGCTAAAGGTGGTCTGGTCTTTACTTTTCAGAATCGTCAAACCCACGAGAGCATGACCGTGTTTGCTGAGAAGCAGGATATCGTTGCTTTGGAAAAACATTTGTTAAAAAGGATCCAGTTTGGAACAGCTGGACTGAGAGGGCCAATGGGTACTGGGGTGTGCTCTATGAATGAGTTGGTCGTAATTCAAACTAGTCAAGGATTGATGAGATATCTGGAGGAATCAAATTGTGATGTCTTGAATAGTGGAGGCATTGTTGTTGCATATGATGGTCGGCATAATTCCCGTCGGTATGTTTATCCAGCATTTTGTTACTCTATTTCACCCTCATTTATTAATATAATCAATTATTAGGTGATTTATTGGTAAATTCCAGGTTCGCTGAACTCACCACAGCTGCTTTCATCAACAATGGATATAAAGTTCAGCTATTTAGTAACATGTGTCCAACACCGTTTGTACCATTTGCCGTTCGGAAACTAAAATGCGCTGCTGGTATCATGGTCACTGCTTCTCATAACCCTAAAGATGACAATGGATACAAAGTTTATTGGGATAATGGTGCACAGGTATTCCATTTTACTGTAGACGCCGAAGGCATACGACTTTAAAAACTTCAATAAGAAGGGATATAAAATCCTATTTTCAGATCATTCCACCCCACGACAAAGGTATCCAAAACTTTATCATGCTGAATTTAGTACCGTGGAAAAATGCATGGACTTTGGACTCACAGTCTGAAAACATCCTCGACCCGTTTTCTAAAATATACCAATGGTATTTCGAAGAACTTGCCGCGACCTCGATGTCAGCGAGTGCTTTTGTGTCATCTGACATCATTTTCACGTATACGCCAATGCATGGGGTCGGATATCGATTCATGACGGCCGCTTTTTCTTCTACTGTTTCTAAGGTATCAAAAAGTTCCTGCTCTACCCGGTTTCACTCGCTTCGTTAATAATGAGTAACTCAGTCCTGATTGAATAGACACTTCATCCTGTGGAAGAACAAAAAGATCCTGATCCTGATTTCCCAACAGTAAAATTCCCGAATCCGGAAGAAGGAAAAAGTGCACTCAACCTAGCTATTGCGACAGCTAATAAGCTCAACTCAACCTTAATTTTAGCCAATGACCCTGATGCCGACCGATTGGCCGTCGCAGAAAAACTTCCTAAGTAATCATAATCTTGGTGTATATCTGTCCACATATCTTGTCTTATGCTGACTTTTAATATTAGTTATGCGTAATTATAGTGGAGAGTGGAAGATCTTTAACGGCAACGAGTTGGGAGCACTTCTGGCGGCGTGGATATTAGAATGTTTCCTGCAAGATCATGATCGAAAAAGCTTATCCAACTGCTTTATGCTATCAAGCACCGTCTCGTCCAAAATTTTGCAGACTATGGCAGAAAAAGAAGGGTTTAATTTTGTTGTAAGCCAACTGCTGATAATAAGCTATTTATACATTTTTATTCTGGTTTTATGAAAACAAACAATTTATATTTTAAGGAAACATTGACTGGATTCAAGTGGATGGGAAATCAAGCAGATACTCTTTTGAAGGCTGGAAAAACTGTTCTGTTTGCATTTGAAGAAGCTATTGGTTTCATGTGTGGAAATCAAGTTCTGGACAAGGACGGTATCAGTGCTGGCATCCGAATCGCCGAGCTGGCCATGGATCTGAAAATTAAACATAAACGTTCTCTGAATGATCAGCTTGTTCAGATTTACAACAAGTTAGTGTAATGTACCACTTAGTTTAAGAGCCAGATTAGCATTTTTCTAAAATCGTACTCCTACAGGTACGGCTACCATCTTACTTGCAACTCGTACTTCTTGTGTTATGATCAGAGTACGATACTAAAAGTTTTCGAAAGCATCCGCAAGTTCCATGAATACAGCGTCTTCAACGGAGTGAGAAAGATTTAGTATTTTATGTGTAAAATTCTATCAATTTAAATGTTGAATTTAAATTATTATTATCGTACCAGTATCCGATGGAATTCCTGAATGGACAGTACAAGGTGAAAAGGATCCGTGATCTGACTACTGGCTATGATACTGGGGAGCAGGATCGAAGAGCAAGACTCCCTATCTCTGGAAGTTCGCAAATGGTAACTTTCTTCTTCGACAAAGGTTTAGAAGTCACCCTTCGTACTAGTGGAACTGAACCAAAAATTAAGTACTACTCAGAATTGCGCGCTGCTCCTGTGCCACAGTAAGCTTTAAAGAATTCCCTCTAGTTGCTAGTATTCAGTAGTTCCAGGGCATTGTTTTTTAAAATAAAAATAATTTTGCAGAGGTCCTGGGTCCTATATACAGGCTTTGGATGATGCAGTGGCTGCTTTAGTGAAAGAATGGATTAAACCAGCTAAGTGGAGTCTTCAATCTCCACCCTCCCATGATTGACTCTGACGGACCGCTAAAAAAACATTATTTTTAAACGCATCTAGTCTGTCAAATGTTCCTATACTTTTCCTACTCCAATGTCTACCATTACCATAACCATACATGAAAAGAGGATTCCTGCTAAATATTCTTTCGTCTTTAAATTTGAACACTCCAAAGTCATGGATGTTAATTAAATTCTTAGTCCTGCAATATCAATGCCTGTCCGTTTTTGTACTAGTTGAGTCAACATTATGGGTTAATATTCTGCTAACAGAAAACACTGTTCCCTTTCATGTTGCATTAACGTTAAGTTCCTTTCGTCTGCCACTTTTACTTACACATGAAGTTTGGATGATAAATTATGTGATTTTAATTTTTAAAAGTAAATATTCTTGATTTACAGGTTTATAAAGAAATCCCAGTGGTACTCGTGTCACGCCTTTTTTATGGTAAAGACGAAGTATTATTAGTATAAAAAAGTGGATATTGCATAGGCTAAATTCTGTTTCATTATTCCATGTTGAGTAGGATTATGTCAATTATTTTATAAAACCCAATTTAATGACTGAAATGAAAAGCTGCATCTGGTACAAAATTAGATACAAATAATT
The DNA here is from genome assembly GCA_034682405.1 of Hydroisotoma schaefferi. NCBI lineage: Eukaryota > Metazoa > Arthropoda > Collembola > Entomobryomorpha > Isotomidae > Hydroisotoma > Hydroisotoma schaefferi. Next base: position 51,146 of record JAQFZX010000182.1, read on the forward strand.
CGTAGATTCATTGTCTATCATTATATAAAAGTTATTAAAATACAGACTAGTGATCTAAATCGTTACTGCAGACTGTAGTAATTAATTAAAACAGATATATCATACCGATATCTATATATCAGAGTTATATTTTAAGTAACTATTAAAAATTATCTTAAAATATCTTGTTATCGCCTGCATTTTCTTAAGTTATAAAGTATTGAAATATGTGTACGAATTCTAATAAAAACAAGTTATTTTAACACTATAAAGTTGTCGACGTTATGGGTACCATTTTACACTAAAATCTCATAATGCCCCATTTTGACCTTTGCAAGGTCGTAACTTTTGACCTGGGGGTCATAGAGCGATGGAAGCACATGTTTTGAAATCTACTAGTGAGTAGCTTTGAAACGACACCCCACTTGATAGTTGTTGCTATTTAAACTTTTGGTGACTTCTGAACTTTGACCTTGAGGGGTGTAGTCCACAAGGTTGACCTTCAAACTCCATCTAAGTTAGAACCTCAGAAACTAATATCTGAAAACAGAAGTTGAAAACATGCAACCGTTGAAGAGTTATCACGTGAACGGACAGCCAGCCAGTCAGACAGCCAGCTAGAGTAAAAGTGCATTCACATCGAGGTTTACACAACTCTTAATTAGCATTGTGTCACATACAGTGAGAATACAGTCAACACAGTTGAAGTTTGTAAAATAATCACGGGGGCTCAAGTTCTTAGTAGTAGCAGTAGTAGCTGTAGCTAAAGTATATGCACCGATATTTAAGGAAGTAATCCGATGACATTTACTGCCGTATGTTGTTTTCAACGCTGATGTGGGATGTCACTTAACGGTACTATCTGCTATGGACTAATTATCCTATTACACATTTGTAAAAAAATTAAATCAAACGGTATTGCTATCCAAAACGCCCTACTTAATCTCTCTTTGACATACGCTGCTTTAGCCATTATATTTTAACTAAAGCTAAAGGAACGTTGACTCTTCCTAACAAATTTTTTACAGAGCTCTCCCTGTCTGCCAATTAATACTTTCTCATAGTAAATACTGACCAACTAATTGATTGACTCCCAACTCCACTTAGTACTTAGCTATCCTTGCTTGGATGATTTTGCAGTCATAGGCTAGAACGTCATGTAAATCTCCTTTAGAATATGAGATTGAGACGTATTCTTGTGAAGCAGTTTCCCTGTGGTGGCAACCTCCAAGTCAAGTCTACCAGCATGCAGCAGCTAGACTATGCCTACCTTGAAATCTCTTAGCTTGGAATCCTCTATGAAACAACGTTTACTATATCATTCTTATACATCTCCATCCAAGAGCCAAAATCTAATCCAGGGATTGATAAGAGAGCAATTGAAAAAGGGATTGGAAACGAACAATGAATTGGCATATACAGGAAAGAGGAAACCGATTGAGATTTTGGAAGCATGTGATTTGATCGGTATGGCGTTTAATTTGAGTCAATGTAAAGGCGACGAATGTAAATGACAGGTCCTATTAAAATTGGATCGGGAAAGCAGTGATGTGGTCTGAGCCTTGAAATAGGTTTCCTCTTATGCCTTTAGCTTCAATTCAGAGGAAACTATCACAAAACATAACCCTCCCAAAACCTTCCTTTCCTTGCTCCATAATCCAACATCAAATCTGATAAAACTCATGTACCAGCAAACCGGCTTGACTTTAACTCGGCGTCCTCATCACTTCTTCACATAAAATAATGATAATGATATCATCACTCCGTCCTTCCTAATGCTTAAGTAATGGAGGACCCTTCAATTCTTTGAGTTTCAATACGCGTTATCATTATTTACTCATGACATGAAGGAATCATAAAGTACGCATATCAGATTTAATGTTTCATGACAACCTACAAATACAGTCATTTAGGTAAAGTCTCATTAATTAGTAAGATTTCAATATGCTGCATTATCTATCCGGATTCTGTCTGCTTACATTGCATCTGAAAGGAATCGTGTATTTAGTATTGTCAAGGCTAAACAGGATTTTGTTTTTTAAACAATCCCCTTTTACTAAAGAAGCGCGTCACTATATTTATCCGCGGTTGACATCAAAATAAATGGATAGAAATTGTCAAAATTAGTCTTTAATTGAAGGTAATAAACTGAATCAACTTATTGAAAAACCAAGACTACTGAAAAAGCACTAATTAGAAACAAATAACTGATTTCGAAACACTGAGTATGCGTAAACCAAATGTCAGCATGAAGTATAATATATCTCTGTGCTGAGACGAAGTTTCACATATAGTCTGCCACTTTGTCACAAGTTGGCGATGGAATCACTGACCAGAAATTAACCCAAAACAAGAGTTTTAACATTTAGCAGAAACACACATGGAGAAATGTTTTTCAATTTCAACATTTAGCATGGGCAATTCAATTGATATCTCGAGTCTCGAAGGTCTGTTGGATGACTTTAAGCAGTTTTGCAATTAAATTGAATTCCTCGACGGTTCGCTGGGGGATTACACATTTTGTGCTTCAATTGAATATCTCGGGGTTCGTTGGAGAATTGTGGATTGTTATATTGATACGAAGACCTCAAAGCTTCGCTGGAAGTCTAGTAGAGATTACGATCGGATTTCTTATATCAGTTTAAAAACAACCTTTGCTTTAGCAAAGGAAAGGATGTTATGATGTTTTGATTGATTGATTATACCTGTCATTTCCATATTGTTAGAAACGAACACTCTTCCTCATATGGTGACAGAAAAGTCTTAAATTAGCTCTATTTATGAATCATAGTTGAAGCTGACAAAATACTTTATAAAAAAGTGTCACAGCTCGATTTCAAAATTTGACCACATCATTTTCGTACACGGTCGAAGGGGCACTGCGAGGGTTCTTAAATAGTACTTAAGGGGGCAATAAGAAGACGGAAGGGTGGTTACATGCAAGGTTTCTACTGCACTGGTCCTAATTAAGGTCGCTATATGGTAGGCCTGCTGGGCTCATAGTAGGTCTCTATTGGATTGGCTAGCAGGGATGATTGTAAGTTCCTGTATGGTACATTTATGGTTCCTGCTGGTCTCATTGACGGCCCCAGTAGGGTACATCATGGTTCCTTGTGGGCTCATTGACGGCCCCATGGGGGTACATCATGGTTCCTGTGGGCTCATTGAAGGTCCCAGTAGAGTACATCATGGTTCCTGTGGGCTCATTGAAGGTCCCAGTAGGGTACATCATGGTTCCTGTGGGCTCGTTGAAAGCCCCAGTAGGGTACATCATGGTTCCTGTGTGCTCATTGACGGCCCCATTAGGGTACATCATGGTTCCTGTGGGCTCATTGAAGGTCCCAGTAGGGTACATCATGGTTCCTGTGGGCTCATTGAAGGCCCCAGTATAGGGTACATCATGGTTGCTGTGGGCTCATTGAAGGCCCCAGTATAGGGTACATCATGGTTCCTATGGGCTCATTGAAGGTTCTCACTGGGCTCATCGATGCACGGGCTGAAGGCCACGGCGCCACGTCACGCGAGAATAAAGTTACAACTGACACTTTGTGAGACTAAATATTCTGCGTTGCAGCTGCAGCTGCAACAGTGCATGAGGTCACTAGCATGAATAACCCTTATCAGCGGAGTTTACAAAATTTCTGGCGCAATACATTTCACATATACACTTTTCTAGTTTCTAAGGCCTCAAAAAAGCCGTTTACCCAAATACTTTTTCCGTTGAGCAATATGAGCAGTTTATTCTGAATTTCTCTAAAAAAACAGCATTCGTAATTCAGCCGACGACCGGAAGTCACTGTCTCTTACTAGCACATTTTCAGACTTTTCAGACTTTCTTGCTATTCATAAGCAAAGCAGTGAAAGCATAACTAAATTCTCCGCGCATAAATGTCGCAAACTCGCATGTCGTGGAGTCAATGAGTCAACTGAAGCAATCTTAAATAATCGAATAAATAACTCAAGGATTTCGATCTTTTATATATAGCTTATTTCTACTGTAATAAATTAATACGCACATTCGATTATGACTATGACCAATAAAGTGGTTGGTTACTTGAACGATCGGGAGTGGATGGATGTAAACTTTAGCAGTCCTGATTTTACCTTGTCTGTCAGCTTGCGAGTAATCTTCCATGAAAATCATCATAACCCACAAAATAGAAACAATCTGTTCCCAACTTTCTCAACAAACAGTACATAGCGCAGAGTCGATATAATGCACGCTTTACTCTATCTTACGTCAGTAAGTTGAGCTATAAGGTGTTTTGCTTTCAAGCCAAATATTCTTATGCTCACCCATATCACGCGCATTATAAAGCGAGTCGACTTTGTTTTATTGGACAAAGGGGCAGTGGTTATTTTAAGAGCCACTACCCCATTTATGACTATGTATGTCATATTTATGGATATGTCTTAGTATAGAGTTTTCAAAGCAAGGGCGCTTTATAAACGAAGGTGATATACGAGTAAGGATTTCGAGTAGTAGGCATATACGTCGAGCGGCCAGGACTTATTTACCAATATTATCCTCTTTGTTAAATTTATTGATGCATGAATTCAATATAAAACGGTAGCATTTACCCACCAAAGCTATTGCATGCTTTTCGTAGAGGAAAGTTGACTGAAAGTTGTACAGCACTCTTCGTCGCATTCATTCCTTCCAAGAAAGAGTAGTAAATTCCATGCCTGTGCTATTTCGAAAGTTAAGTAGAAATAGTAGACTAGAGAAATGATGACAGAAAGGATATGATATGACACATAGCAAAGGATGAAAAAAAGTCATAAGAGGGTGATTGTGCTTTCTTGGACCACGATGAATTTTGTTGTGGCAGCACATGGACGACTAAGTATCAATTTAACAGGCTTCATATGTGGCAAGAAGTCGACTATCCGGCTCGGCTGGTGACAGTTGTGTGTGGATTCTCAAAAGGACAGTTTTTGTCTCATCGTCTCGATCCGCATCTGCAGATACAACACAACCCTGTTAAAGTCAGTATAAGTGTTTAGGGTGTAGAGAGTTTCAGAGCTGAGGAATAGCTTTCTTCATCCCAACAGGGGAAAGTGATTCCGGGACTAGTATTATTATTATTATTACTATTATTATTATTATTATTATTATTATTATCATTTATTATTATTATCATTATTATTACTCTTGCGAGAAGCGAGTCTTAGGTGGAGCGGAGAAAGTGAAAGAAGATAATTTGAGGATTAGTTTAGATGAGAACGTAGTAAAAATATATAGTAATATTCTATAAAGTAGTGGAAGTGCAAGTGGCTGTTTGTCTGGCGATGGTGGTTGTTCATCGAGAACAAGCCGAGGCAAGGCAGCAAGCAAGCAGGGCTTTGAGTTTGATTCATATATCATAAAGAAATGTCACTAGCAGATATCCACTTTCAAACATGGGATAAAGACGAACTTGTACAATATGAATTCTGCCGGATTTGTTCTCACCACTCACTGTTCAGCTCAATATTATTATAATACACTACAAAGCATACAATCATCCGGCAATAAAAACGAAACTTGTCCCTACTCTTTTTTCATGCCGCCGACGGATAAAAGCTTATAAAAATAGTAAAAAGCAGCTTTAGTGGTAGTGGTTAGCCTTAGTTTCGTTTCTCGAATAGTAGTAGCAGTAGAAGAGTAATGTATCGTCAGGAATAAAATGAAGAAGGAGAGAGAGAGGACTACATTTCATAATGCATAGCTTTCAAAACCATGTAATAGATTATAAGAGATGATAATAAAGTGGATTTCTGCCTAGTTAAGGCTTAGGATCTGGAAGAATTCATGATTTCTAAGCATATGTTTATGACTTTTTCTCCGTCTATGATAGGAGGGGTTAAACGGTATGCGCTTGGTTGGTTGGACACAACTATTACTAACTATCGTCCTTCAACCCGGTTCATGATTGATCTTTCTTCATTCTTCTTCTCCAGAATCTTAAATCTAACCCCTTTCTTTTTTTTACTATTCTTTTTTTGTGTACCTGCTCTTGGTCTTGCATAGACGAAGACGAGAGGGCTAAATGTGTGAACCATCGTTAAAATGTTTTATATTCTTGCAGGTTATTATTAACTACGTAACCAACGCTTGGAGCTGTTACTCCAATGTTTGTAAACCGGGCCGTATATTTTTATAATTATCCTTCTTAGAATTTCTGTTTGTATTGAATATATCTAGCTAATTGCACGACTGTATGCATTTATAACAATGTGCATGAATTACAATGGTTATTCAAGGATTGATTTTACATGTATTCAGTCTTAGTTAGGAGGATCGAGCTTATGCAATCTCCTCATGCCATTTCTTTATTCTTCAGAAACATGTATAAGACAGACAGTGCTGCCAAAGTTGTGATAATTATGATTTTTATGTTGCTTTAAACGTATGTTTGCGAGATTTTAGTTGTCAATTTGGAAATAAAATTTAAAAACCATGATGCAAGAATCTCAATCTAATTTTTAATCGTTGCATTAAAAATGAAAGATGAATCGTTTTTCAAAAACCATTTTGGTTTTATAGGCTTGAATTTTTATTAACAATACAGACCAATAGATTTTTATTTTAAAGTCATTTCACTGTTATTCTTTAATAGTAGCCGGCCGGAGTCAGAGTTTGGGACTTGGGAGTTTGAGTTAAATAGATTTTTTTAAATTTTCACTAATAAAATGAGCTCACTTCAGTAGTGCAACGTTACAAAAAACGCTTTGGATGGATTGTGTATTGGAAAGGAAGAAAAATTAAATCGTCTAGTAAATGTGAATTCTAACTTTGACCACATTAAGAAGATAAAAAATTTGATGCGACCACATACAGCGAAAAAATCTTATTCATTCTTACCATTTTTATTTGTTTATTAAAATAACAACTCACCTACCTACCTCAATAAAGGCCTACACAAATATTCAGATGGATGATGGACAGGAACCCAGCCAAGATTACCTTACAATGCGATTACTATAATTCCTCCTACATATGCCGCCCGCGTTAATATATCCGCTTGCTATCCTTCATACGTTAAAGTATTACACATCAGATAATTAATTATTTATTTAGTATGTATTTTAAAAGTATTTTTCCATACACAGTCCGCGACCTATTGAGGTCTCTACCAACCCACATCAAATTACATCAACATCAATGATCTTGATCATATATTCATAATATACCGTATTTCCGGTTTTAACTACCCGCTTGGAATTTCTCCCCGTCTCTTTCCACATTAAAAACTAAAATTCATCGTCTTACTTGCGTTAAATAAATTTTCAATTTTTCGTTTCAAACAAAAGGTTCCATCCAGAGAAGAGTTAATACAGAAAATACGGCACTTCACCTGAAAATATAAAGCTACCAGCTACTTAGTTTACAGTATTTATTTTGCAAACAGAATTACATTACACACGTTATTTTGTTAAAATAACCGAATGCTCAAGTAGAGGTAGAAAGACAATATACAGTACTCTTATAACAGTGTTTCCCATCTCGTACACAACTTACCAATAAACCGTTGTAAACAGGCGTAACGAAGGCTTGAGTGAGGTATTGGGGGCAAGTTGAGACATTTGGGGTGTTGGGGGCAAGTTGAGACATTTGGGGTGTTGGGGGCAAGTTGAGACATTTGGGGTGTTTGGGACACTGAGAAATTTTTGAGGTTGGATGAAGTTGTCGAGGTTGTGGGTACCATTTGGTAGTAGAATCTCGCACTGTCCCATTTGACCTTTGCAAGGTCATAACGTTTGACCAAGTTAAGTGGGAGTGCCCAAATAGGGTGGAATGATTTTGTTGTAGCAGTGGGTTTCATTTGGTAGTAGAGTCTCACTCTGCCTGACCTGTTTGACCTGAGTGTCACAGTACAATTTTAATCATTGTTTTGAAATTCCCTAGTAAGTACCTTTCCAACAATACCATGGTTGATAGGGGTTAGCATAGACGAATTTGTGACCTTTGACCCCACTCCCAGGCGATGTGACCGATATGACCCATCTTCAATACCAGAGTGTCCCGGGACCTCATATACCGATACCCGAAAACAGAAGTAAAAAAAGTGCAACAGTTCAAAAGTTATCGCTCGGACAGACGGACAGACGAACAGACGGAAAGAGCATTCACATAAAGGCTTTGCTACGCAAGCCTTAATACAAGAAGTAATGAATGAGCCACTGGAAATAAGCTGATTTACTATACATGCATTAAAAACGGTCCCGTAATGCTGCATATAGCTTGGTATAATTGTTATTTTGATTTGTTTTGATTTGTTTTTTTACTTTAAAAGCCTCTCTTTCTCTACTGCTGTCAAAATAAAGGAACCGTTACCGGCTCAACTAGACTAGAAACGGGTAGTAGTATTATTTTATAGAGGTACATGAAAGTTCCAAAATAATCTCTAGTAAAAATGCATCTCGTCCAGCAGTAGCAGCAGGGTCCCCCATAAAGAAAGAAAGAAAAACAACACACAGTTTGTACTTTTAATACAAAGGTCAATGCGACACGGTTGGTAATAGCTTTATAATGTAGGGCTAATCCGCCAACCCAGGACTGATTGCTAAAAAGAGGATCGGTCCACGGTAAATAAATACATACTCTATTCACTTTTATACAAAATACAGGGAGGAATCCACGTTTATTGTACAATCTAAACATAACAACTGTCCCATTGAAACAGCAAATTCACTAAGCATTTTAAGGGACCATATAGAACCAGATCACGGCGATCGGGGCATGAAAAAAAAACAGTTTATCTAGTTGGCTAGATTAAACTAAGTAAAATAAGAGGCTAGTTTAACCACATGAATGGAACGATTGCGAACAGACAATAAGAGAGGATTCGAAGCATAGCCAATTCCATATCTATTTACCTTTCCCTTTTCCGAACAATTATTTACACTCTTTATTTCTCAGTGAAAGATTTTCACACTGATGTATCTACCTCCCAGGGGTTGCACTTTATGTTGTTATCTTGTACTATTAATTGCTAGTATTAAATTAAAGGAATTGAATAAACCGTGAAAAGGGGCATCTCCTCCATTTATTACATAGTTTGGATGGGTAAGGATTCGGTCAAATCCATGTCATAACATACGATTAATTTCCTTTAGGTAGATTTGAACATACATTTATCCATAGTACATATTTTGTATCTTTTAAGTAGCCTCTATTCAGAACTAAACTATTATTATCTGGAAATAAAAATACTGGTCAGCTACATATATCATTTCATGCCCCATTAGGATGGCTTCACCCCTTTTACTCTGATGACTGATTTATATCTTTCTGCTCATAATGTTATCGATTTGGGTTTATGTAGGTTTATTACGAGGTGTGCATCATACATAACCCTCTACATGTAGCAAAAAGCAATAGGAAAAGATGACAAGAACAGAAAAAGGATCTGAACCAGAACCATTCGTTAAATCACTGACCCTCCGATAATCTCAGTCGGACATGTCTATATCTTCTGCTTTAAATTTGTCATATAGCTTAGACATTTTTTGTTGGGACTTAAGCAGAGAGTAATTTAAAAAAGCATTATGACAATGAGACTATGAAGCCCTCGGGTCTTCGATTTAATTATGAAACTGTTTATTGTCCTCCGGCTTAACCCCTACGTTCTGTGTTGAATTTGTTTACCCTTATGATGTGTGTTGAAATGTGTATACAATTGGAAAAGAAATATATTTAAATATTGGTGGAGGTAACCATAATTTAAGATATGCTCTAATTCAAGCTGTTGAAATGCGTATAGCTTAGACTTGGTGAAAGAATGCAAGTGCTCAGCACAAAAAATCTGTAATTTGCCCCTAATCAGTGCTTTTTTTAAAAAAATTTGTTTTTTAAATTGCTTTGACCTGAGAAGGCTAATTCCCTACAATTCAAGACTATTTTCGAAAATGTATCTGTAGCAGTTCAAAAGTTTGTCCTGGGCAAAGTAACAGATTCTCTGTGGACTGTGTGAATAATCCAAATTTCAGAGTCAAATGTTCAATTTGGCTTATATGATTCCAAATCTTAGTTTTAGCTATGCATTGCATTTGTTTGCAGTTATAGTTTTAACACTGAAAGTAAGCTTTATATCTAGCCATAAAATGCTATACCAACTACTGTCTAGCCCGATAGGTAACCCTACACATATCCGGCTACAATTTCAACTACAAGGTCTCAAAATAGGCAATTTTATATAAAACATCTCAAAATCTTATTCCCCTGTACGCATAGGTTTTCCCACTCTCCCACACACTAAAAATTCTTTTTCAACCACCTTTCGTTCATGCTTATAAAAGAAGGTTACAGTTTTCAAAGTTTTGTCACAAGTATCTAAAAATGAATAAAGCATGCAATCAGTCATACAAGTCTAATCAACTCTCTTAAGTTGTGTATAGCAGACGTAAAGAAAGTAGTAAGACATGACCGCCTTTTGGAACCTTTTACTGATATTCAATCAAGATTGAAATTACAGAGTTAACAGCAGAGATTTCATTGATAGTTTAATTTCATATAACACATTGGTTTCAACTTATTTTCTTTCTAATGTTTAATCCCTTCAATAACACTCTCCCTTGCGACAAAGCAAGGACATAAAAGGTTAAATGGCTGTTGCACACCGACACCCGCAATAAAAAAGGCTGATATCGACGAACCTTTGATTGAACTAGCATTTATGTAAAACTCAGTTATGTGTAGATGTCATCAAATAAAGTTGTACATTTCTCCACACTTCATACTACAAAAAAAACTATCCGAGGGACACTCTTTCTACTTATGTATAGCTCTGAGCTGTCCGCAATACAACTGGAAAGAAAATAACTCATATGTCATATATTCTGTCTGTGGGTGTCATGCATTGCATTGGAACAAATTCTAAGCTCAAGATCAATCAAACGCCCGACTAAACGAAAGGGCTTTTTGGAAGGGTTAAGCAAACTTTTGTCACATTAACGAACACTTGAAATAAAGAGAAAGAAAAGAGAGATAAATTCAAGTTAAAACACTATCTACATTATATCTACACAGTATAATTGTATGTTGGAATGGATAGAGATAAATTAAATAAATTAATGTCCTATTAGTAAAAACGCTGCGTTACTGATATCTTTAGCTCCAGAGTTCAATCAAGTCAAAGAAGTACTTAAAGTAAGTAAACGTCAAATACATACATGGTCGGGTTGTGATGAAATGAGACAGAGAATGGAAATGAAATCTGGTTTTCATTAAAGTGGAACTTAAATTAAATAATAAAAAGAGGAAATAATAATAAAAAAAAAAGGTTGTTTTAATCTTTGCAGCTGATGCAGCCCAGATTGAGACTGTATTTTTCTCTACCAGATGAGTATAAATATTATGGGGATAATGCTACTATTATTACTACTAAAGAGATAAGGCATGCAGGAGGCTGGTAAGTGTACTGACTGATGAGAGTTACTCAGTAGAGAAAGCAGAAGGATGATTTTTTTCTCTTATTTAGAATTAGAATAGTAATTTGGGGAAGTTTGACAATACGGCTTTTGATGAAGAGTAGAACGGCTGAAGCTGAAAGGTTGGGATATGAATCTGACGCTAACGGATAGCATGAAATGAATAAAAGAATCTGGTAGAATAAGGCATGGGGGATGAACTAGTGGAGACGGATTGAGCCCATTAGAAACAACTGACTGCATGAAATCAATTTGCTCAGAAAATATATCAAAATTCATTATTTGTTTGCCCTGTGGGTTCCAGTTGGCTCTTTCTCCCTTACGTCAAAAGGCATGCAGATGACATTAGCCAGCTCAACCAAGTACCCATCAAAGATGACTCAAGAAGGCAAACATAATTTCCTCCTGCAGCTTTCCTACCCATAATAGAACCTAATAAATATTATCATTTTCGCATTCAACATCAATAAAACTGACGCTGCATAATACAAAATGTTTGTTATTTAGGTGGAATATTCCCACTGGCTAATTTATAATCTCATTAAAGTTTAAGAATAGTTTTTAAGCAAATTTAGAGTAAGTTATACACTGATGGATATTGTGCATTATTTTTATATTGTTGAAATGGAATTTTAATTTTTATGAACGTTTACATGAAAGTTTACATGAAAGTTTACATAAAAGTTTACATGAACGTTTACATGAAAGTTTACATGAAAGTTTAGTTTTGGTGGTTAAAGCTTTCCTACAGTTAAACAAATGTATTAACAAAAGTTTAGTAAATGCTAACCTGCCCAAAAAATAATTTTAAAATGGTGCAAGACAATATGCTTTTATTTCCTACTATACAACTACTATGGAAATTGCTTCAGTACGTCTAACTCTTAATAAGTTCCATTTACATTATTCTTTAATTCTTTGAGTGCTTACATGAAAGGATAAAAGCCAAAGAAATATAATCTTGAGATTAATTAAAACTTTTCTTCACATAGGAATACATATTTGTACATAGTACTTTTCATTATATTGTACGCAGAACTGAATTTTTTATTTAGAATATTTTCCTACACATAAACTTAAAACTCAATGATCATGGTTTGAAAAAAACTTTCATGCAAACTTTTTAACTCAAATCTGAGAAAGTCGAATATTTGTTTAAGCATACACGGTGAGCTGAAATTACCATATTTTTTTACTGCCCCCATAGAAGCATTGTTTTAAATGTACCATATTTCCAGAAATTATTCACCTGAGGAGTTATTGTTTCGAAGTAAAAATGGGAAAAACTTTTAACATGAGTAAGATAGGGCGACTTTTAATGTTTAACATGGAAAGGATAGGGGGATTTTTTACAATGGGAGTAATTTCCAGAAATACGGTACTCATTTGTCTAATAGTGGAAGTAGGAAATAAATAAGATGGTATCCATTTGTTGTGCAACGCTTAGTTGAGTGTACACTACTACACTGTTAAAATCGTATACATTGATAATTGATAAAACATGTGTGTCTCTTAATAATTTTTAAAGCAGTTAAACGCGTCTTCTGATCCATTCGGTGTCTGCAAATGAAACGCAGTAAATTTAGAATGATTTCAAAACAGTAGATTGACCGATCTTAACCGTCTATTACTCATACTAGCAAATTACTACATTTGGGGCTTATCTTACTTTATGATCATTTATTATTATATTTATTTTTCCACTACACTAAATTGCTTACTATTTAACATTTCAAACGGAATCATTATCTGTAGTTGAAGAGATACGAAATTGTTTTATCAGGTATGGTGAGGGGGATACTATTGCTTCGATATAATAATTCACTCCGGAGAATTAAAACTGGAACTACAGTAGCAGTAGCAGTGGTGGGGAGATGAAAAGTTTCCCAGAGTAGAAAGTCGACATGATAAAAATTAGACAAGCAAAGGAAGGGCATAAAAGCGAATTAAAATTCGATTGAGTTCAGATTAGATAGAAGAGTTCTGGCGAAAGTAAAAGAAAGCCATTATTTAACTTCCCAGCACAGCTTCGCAAAACGCACAACAAATGCTGAAGAACCGAATTAAAATCCACCATTCTGTTTAAATAGTTTCTGCCTTTAAAAGCGTTATATTTAAATGCAGAATGAATGGTAAGCTAACGAATTAAAAAAAAATGGTCCACACATAATTAAGAATTGTCAAAATCTTACCTTACTTTTTAAAAATTGCATTTGTCGTTTTAAAATCTCGCTTGTGATACCCCCAACGTAGTGTGCTCAGAAGGACTGCAGATGCATTTATTGTAAAAAGGGAAAAAGCGAGAAGCCTCTAGGGAAGCGGTTGTCGTCGTTAGTTGTTCAAAGTTGAAAAGCTTTCTCCGTGGGATAATAGTGGCTCAGAATTTTGGGAGGGAATAAAAAGAAACCTAATTATCAAAGGGATCAGTGTTTTTGGCATGTGGTTTTTCAACTTGCGAAAAATTATTCCATTAAGCGATTAAATTAAAATGGAATTTTTCCCCTCAGAGGCATTTAAGAGCATTATTCCACCAGAGCTAGAGACTTCGACTACATCATAAGCTATTCATGCCCACTAACCAAAGTTTCGTTTCATTTCCATTTTCCATCCGCAAAGCAAGCCCATCCACCAACCTACGACGACGTTTCCTAATAATTAAGAATATATGCATCCGTCTGTATGAATTATGGTCTATCTCTATGCCGTTCTTAGCTGTTAAAAACATGAAATAGCTTATAGACTTTCTTTTATCCGTAGGGTTGGCAAACAACCCGCTTTCTTAAAACTGTTTTCCATCATCCTCATTATCAAAACTTATTAAGTTTTTTTCCATATTTCCCGTTTACTTAAAGAAGTCGAGAGAGAAAGAGAGCTAAGAAAAAGTTTAACTTCTAGTACTCCCCTTCACTTCTATTAAATCTATTCAAAGGAATTAGAAAAATGTCCCTTATTCTCTATAATAGAATACTTTTCTCTTTCAGATGCAGGCGACTTTTTTCATGAAACTTTTCCTACTTTTTATTATTTTATTTTATGGTGCAAAAGAGAAGACTATGTATAAAAGCTTTTTAAACAGGATTTTTCAACTTTTCACTAAGTCTTTCCACATAGTTTAGTTTTACTGACAGGTGATGCCCACATTAGATAATGATGTCAAAGTTATGAGAAAACTGGCTAAGGCTTTACGAAGCATTAACAAAATGGTGTATAATGGCAGGATTAAGTCCACTGAGTTCATTCCTGCTCTTAATACATAAATACATATTTTGAAGATAAGAAAAGTCAACTTTTTTCTGAGGAAATTTTCTTAATTCCAAATTGTGTCTTACGACTTTAAACCTTAATAGAATCAAAATTGTATACCTGCTTTAAGCTTGGTTTAATTAAAGTTTTAGTCGATTTTAGATTTAGTCGGATGACGCTTGTTTTTAAAAGTAAGCCGAAGCCCCAGTTGCCAGTATTCCCAAAGTAGTCCCAAGAAAAAGGGAGATTGAGGCCTAGAAGCTACAGAGAAAAACCATAGTACAGTAGTAGTAGTAACCCTATAGAACTCTGAATGAGCAGAAAAAAACAAGACCCCACCCAGAGTACTCTCGTTCATCGAAGTAAACGCAAGATTCTGGCTACGTTCATCTTGATGTTTTTCCGAATAGCAAAACCTTATTAAAGATTAATGTTCCCAAATTCATTATTTTATGATTTTGTTATTGTTGAATAATTGTACAAATTAAGGGCTTATATAGTTAGTGGTTTGAGAAGAAATAAGACTATAGTGTGCTAGTGGTATTCTTAATATTATCTACAGGAAAGCTCGAAAACTATAACATTTAATACTTAATAATTCTTGGCCACGCTACTATTAATCAAGGATTAATAAATATGTTTCTATGTTTATTTGTGTCTAAAAATGTGAACTCCTCTCTCAATTCTCACCCGATTTTCTAGTGAACTACCGTACATCCTCGAAGTGTGGCCCCCTCGAATTGTAGCCCCTTCGAATTGTAGCCCCTCTCGAATAGTAACCCTGAAGCATTGAGTCGCTTTAATACGAAAACGCCGCATGCGTTTAACACACGTTAAACCATGCAGTAAATAAAACGCTTTTTACAACAGAGAACGATTGATTTATATTTGCTTATCGCGTGCCCAAATTCCCTCCGCGGCGATCATTCATGGTAAACTTTAAGTTGGATGTCGTCAAATTCGACAATTCAAGGATGCTGTATTTTGATATTCAAGAATGAAATAAAGTAATGCGTAATGCTTTTTCAAAGTAAGGGATGCTTTTTTTTAATTAAAATATTAGTAGCCCCTCCCGAATAGTGGCCTCCTCAAAAAAGTCAAAAATTGATTAGTGGCCCCGGCCTGTATTTGAGGATATACGGTACCTTTGTCAACTTATCTTGTCCTTATGGCTTTGGGAGCACAACAAATAATTTTGAAAGTAGAAAATTATTTTTCAATTTGTTTCCAAACTTTTGAGAAAAATGAACTTTTTACTTCTGTCCGACTGATTCTGATATGGTTGTTTTAGGTCATCTAAAAAAGATCTCTCAGTTCAGTCTCATTTATAAAATCGTTAAAATCCAAAAATGAATTTTACTCGTTTGTCATTTCTTAAAAAGCTAGCCATTTTCCTCTACAGTAAAAGAATACTTACTATACGGTGTACTGTACTATAATTTAGTTCAAAAGGGTGTCTTATTTCTAGAATTGACTTTACTTTGCACTATACTTATGAAAAACATTGTACATGCATGATATTATCAGTTTAAAAATGCATGAACTAAAGAAAACTTTAAGTTCAATATCACTACAATTCTTCAATAATTCTGCGTAAATATATTTTCAGGTATGCAATGTACCCAGTTGAAGAACATTAAACCCTAACAGGGAAAAATACTGAAAAGTCGACTAATTATTATGTTAGCGATAACCGCTACTAAACTGGAAATGAAACGCACTAAAGGACCTTCGCAGCATTTCTCCTTTACTAGATACATGCATTGCATACACACGCACGGTCACTTACAAAACACCACGCATCAATAAGGCAATATAGATTCTAATTGACGCATAGATTTGGTGATTTTGAACCATATGTTAGATAAGAGGATTTACGAGTTATTTATTCAGCAGTTATTACATGTTGGGATAAAAAATGAAGTGAAAGGAGGTAGGTAAAGTGACTAGAGGGGAGTCACCTTTTAGTGGGTAGTTAAAAAACGTAAGCCGCTACTACTACAAGTCTAGGCTAGAATCAAAGTAAGTTGGTGGCTGGAGTAAGTCCAAATCGGTGAGCTAAGGGCGGGTTGAACAGGCCGTTCTGCGGACCCAATCCCAGTTAACCAACCACTTTCACTATAGACAGTCCTCCTCGGGGTGTTTCAACAACCCCTTCAACAACATGAACAACTCTCTTCTTACCGTTCCTTCAATCCTCAAATAAACCTCAGTCTCATCATTGACTTACTTCAGAAAAGGACTCCAGTCTCATATCTCTCTTAGTCTCACCTTGTGCATCCATATTCCTTACACTGGTCATCAGATTTGTCTTCCAAACCACAAACAAATCTCGATCTTAGACCATTCAATCAGCTTAAAAAAGTTAAGCCCCCCCAAAAAGTCAGTAAAATTGTCAAGAGTTTTTGTTAGAATTATCATGTTGTTGATGTTGATATTCAGTTGGCTATTTATTAATCCATACTCATGCATACTGACTATACTTTGAACGGGGAATTCCTGAAGAGATGCTGAAGGTGGATAGAAAGACTGCTCCAGCTCCTACTCTTAGCGATTGAAAAACTGAGAGACAGAGAATGCTGCCAAACGTGTTGACCCCTAGTCCGATCTATCATTCATCGGCCTTTAAAAACCTGCCTGAAAGTCATCCGTCAGCTCCCTCAGCCGTTGTTGGAGGTTATTTTATGGAAAACTTGTTAAGAGTAAGCAATAGTGTGGTTGGTGAACACGGATTTAGTCTAATTCCTACTAATTCGCAGTTTCTAAAGTCAGAATTTGAACTAGCAACAGCCACCACTGTTTCTTCTATGTCTTCCAATAATTTAAAGGAGAGAAGAACGTCTTCTTTACTATTTTTGGGGGCGTCCGCACGCCGTCCGTCTAATAGTCCTCCTGCAGGTAATTTACTTTTACATGCTCTTTAGCCCAGTCAATTGGGCTTAAACTACCACGTATATGACCACGTTTTCCGTCTGCTTGCTTGATAACTTTTGAACCTGTGATGTCAGACAGCTACAGTTTTGCATACGGGGCCAAGGAAAATGATCTGAGGCCATGTTGAGAAACCAACTCGATCGGGCAGTTCAGTGACGCGTAGAACTAAAAAAATATTCAAAATCGTCACGAAAAGTCCATTACGATGTATAAAATCTAACATTTAGAGATACCTTTTGAGCGACCGAGACCTTACAACAGGTTTTATAGTCCAAAACAATTATTTGCTAGATTCGTTTAGAAATCAATAGTAGAACGTTATTAACAGAAAAAAAGTTTAAGTAAACTTTAAGAGTAAAATGTACCCCACCGGGTGACAAATACGGAAACATACGTGAGAAAGTAAAGTAAGAGGTATGGATATGGGGGCAAATTAATTGACCAGAGTCACAACTCCTCAGTATTTTAAGGGGTATCAGATACCTTCTTCAATCTATATAACGTAAGAGAAAATGCATGCTAGGAATAACTGCAAGTATCCAGCTATTTGTCGAACCTTCTGGGAAAGTGATAGCATGTGTCTTTTGCAAATACGTCCATAGCATAAAATTACTACAAACCCAGTATTTATTCAAATGGTTACCACTAGTAAAACATAATACGAATGCATGCAAGGAATGTATGCATTGATCAAAAGTAATTAAAACAACTTCCCCACTTGTTGAGGAAGGAATTATAAAAGAATGTGTAGTGTTGCGGCTCAACTCAACACACTTTTTTGTATCCTCTAATACTATAATAGTCCTTGCTGGTAGAATTCGAGTTGGGAGTCTATAATCTAGAGGCACTTGGTTTTAAGTTATAAAGTAAGGTATTTCGTGTACTTCAAACTCGTATTCATCGAAGTGTCTGGTTTTGAATTTTAGACTCTTACACAAGACAGACTTCGATTCCCATTCTATGCTATTATTCCTACTATCCCACTTAAATTTTCAAAGAATAGATGGATGTAAATATAGTCGTCAACGAATTTTTTACTTTACTTTTTGATTTTTTTGACAATCTGGTTGAGCATTTGTTTTGTAAAAAAGATTAATCAAGGTATTTGCGAAATTAATAAAATGCTCGTTTCACAAATAGAGCTATCTATATTATTACATCTACAAATGTATCATATTTTTATCAGTAAAATTGGAGAGTGACGAGAAATTACGGTTTAGCAACTCTCGTAATCCTAATTTTAACGCAAACAATCCATGGTCAATAATCCCTGATATGAGTTAGTCTCTCTGGGGTACTCATCTATTGTGTAAGTAGAAAAGTAAATAGAATGAGGACTCCCCTGAGAAAATTCTTTGAGCACACTAAAAACTACATGGAATACGGACTACCTCCATTTCTACTTCATTTTCATACTCAGACGAATTGAATTTAGTTTGATACTTTATTATATGAATCTTAATTCCCCAATCACACTTATATATACTTACTGTGACTCCAATTTAGAGCTATATATTACAAGACATGCAATATGCACGGTCTTGTATTTTTCAGAATATTCCTTCATTTGTGCACATTATTCCAAAAAACCCTTGCTAAATAAGCATATGAATTTACAAATAAAAGCAAAAAACTTAATTTATGATGTATAATAAGCAGTAGTATGATATGAGGATTTCAAATAATATGAAATGTATGCACAAAATAATTTAGGAGCAACCCAAAGTTCCCAAGGAGGATCCAGTCCTTGGTCTTTCGAAGATGGACAAAGATACCGGTTAGTCCAAAGTAAATCAAGAGAGTTACGAAGGGATTCTGAAAGTCATAGGATTGGTGAAAGAACCTGCTCAGTATTAAGCCAATGTGCCTGTGCAATTAATTCAAATGAAGAGAGTCAATCGAAAGCCACATCGTGTCAGTTGCAAGACCATGATGATAGTAGTGATGAGAAACAATTGATATGTGAATCCAACTGCATGTGCCAATCTCAATCACGAATTACCAGTCCTGTTGATGACATTAGAAGTAATGGAATCATTAGTAAGAATGAGGATAGAAAACCCATTTTGAAATTTAGCGTCAGTGCCATTTTAGGTGGGGATGACCGTGAGGTCGATAAAGGAGCGATTGATGATGAACCTGCGGCTTTTTCTACCGGTAAGTATACAATGTTTTTCCCGTATTCACCAGGTAAAATGTGAAGAAAGTCTACGCAAAAAGCACATGAAGTGTCATAGATCCCCGAAACGTTACAAGCTTAAAGAAACATGAACCTAAAACTTATTGGAAGAGTTCTAAATCATTTTTCATGTGTGAGATAATGTGATGGAGTAAACGGATGATACACCACAGAAACATATTCATAACGGCATATTAAGTAACTGAATGGACGAATATTACAGTTTAAGTGATCCTCAACTGTGACTGTACATTTTGATGACTTCAAATGTTACACTTCTGGGCTTATTCCATTATAATGCATTACTAGAAAAGAAACTGAAGAAAGATTTAGGCACTGTGTACTTTCCATCCGTTATAATGTTAAAATGGCAAACGTCAAACTCAAAATTAATGTTTTCTCGATATTTCCCGCATATGCTACTGATTAAAAAGTTTGGTCGTTCAACAAAATAAATCCTAAAATTAGATATTAGACCCCAGGGAGTTGTTATTTCATAGCAAGGAGTTAGAGGGACAAGACTTGAAAGCTAGGAAGTAGATAAAAACAATTTTATCCGTGGACCGAAAGTGTTCAGCTAGAATTTGTTTCTGAAACAAAATAAGAAAATAGAGGCACTGAAAAAAAATGTGATTTTGAAATTTAATTTAATTTAATTAATTAAAAGCTCGGTCAGATTGAACAAGTAAGCTTTCGTAAAACTGGAGCCCACCCGCGTTTGTATTAAATGAATTCTGGTCCCCCATTCTAGGCATATGAAGGTGGGTTAATTTCCTCTGGATTCAAGAAGAAAGAAAAATTACCGCAGTTAAAGCTGCAAACTAGGCATAGTAAAAATCAGGGCCAAATCAAGCCCCTGCATGTTCTACTTTTTAACAGCAGCACTCATACTAAGCGCATACATTTTTATCACAGATTGCAATTGCTCCTGCTTGACCCCTTCTTTCTTCTAGGCGGAGCCAAATCATTGACTCACTCATTCATAACACGCGTAATATAAACAAGAATATAGGATACATTTTTGGCCTTTTCGTCAGTATCTTTAGAAAAATCGAACTTGCGTCGACCTTTAATTTTCTAGTTATATCTGCAATATGCCGGTAACCATTAAGGTGTAATCTACTAACAAATAGCAGTTACCGTTAGCAGTATTGGCATTCCTAACCCTTTTTTTATTTGCACCTGTGCACGCTTCATTTATTGCACATTGCATTTTTGGTCTTCCTTCCTAATGACTTTTTTCTTCAGAGTAAGAGTAACGTTGTAGGACAAGTCCTACTTATCAACATCCACCTAGAAAAGGGCAATTTAGTGGTCTTGCTGTTAATTATTTTTAAATCCGTTCTTAATCACACGGTACAAAGTAAAAAGGCTTTGATCAAAAAAGAAAGTATATCATTTTGATTTGAGTCCACGATACAGTACAATTGAGACCCTAGCTCGTTGGTGGTCACACCCATGAGCAAATAATAAATTTATAAAATCAATATTTGTTATTCTCTAGTACCACGGGCCTTGTATGATAGATCTGTATAGAGCTCTGTAGATGACATAAACTCACAATCAGTCACTATAAAAAAGCAGTACTGTTGAAAAAAAGTTAGAGGAGTGAGTTATTTCATTTCAAATCGGCTGACATTCAGGACGAATGGTTGGTTGTAATATTTCTAGCAGATAAACGGTTCAAGAGTTTCCTTCAACTTTATGCTCAATGGAACTTTTGCTTCAAAAGTTTGAGATTGATATAGCAACAAATGTTAATTCGGGGATTGGATGGAAACGCTTTTATTTGAGTGAGTCCTCCCACAGATTTTGTCCACCGCACCCATTCCGCTTCCGCTGCTATATAAATTTGTTTCCTCTAGCATAGATATCAATGCATTTATAGAGAAGAAAGTGAAATCCTAATCTCAGCATGTGTCTCAATTCAATGTATTCTTAAATCGATTTCCTAACAACCTTCTGTCTTTCTTGGTTCCTGCCTGCCTCTGATTTCATTCTGTGAGTGAGTAGCGGATTCTGAATTCCATAGAATGAATCCAGCAAAATTCAACAAAAGGCTACGGAGAATTGTTGTAGTGACTGACGGTTCAGTCCTACCTTTCTACGGCACTACAGCACGGTTTTAGTTTTCGGGCTACCGGAGATCGAGTCGACGTTGCATGTCCGAAAGCAACCAAAAATTCCGATAAGGAAAGAACGAAGACAAGATCGACTGAGATATTAAAATCTGTCAGGTGCTGCCAATTAGCATAGATACTCGTCTCGAAGGTCGTTAGCGTATCAATCGCTTTCCATGTATAGTACCATTCTCCTCAAAGGCCCCAATTAACTTATCCCCTTTTCTCTCAAGTCGCTATCCTAATTAAGTGAAACCCTGATTGCCGGTGTAATAGAAGGCCGTTGCGTTGTTTTCTATCTCGTATTCTGTTTGGAAACAATGAGGAATTACTCACGCAACGCAAATAGCAAATAGACCGGTAAACAGAGTTTCAACGAGGTTAAAAATTTATTTTAGCCCAAACTGTGATTTGGTTTCTGTCCATTTGCACGAGAAATCAAAGCTCCTCAGGATTAGGTTGAAATTTTCACGATGACAATCAAACTATCGCTAATTAAATTAGGGTAAAATTTTAAGTTCATTGAGTAAATCAAATGAAAAATGTGTCTAGTTGAAACCAATGAGTATCCACGCACTTTTAAAAGGCCTGAAAGGACAAATCAATGAAACAGAAAATGATTTTGTTTTATTTTTACTCCAAATTTCATAGTCAAACTTATCAAACATAATCCCAACGGATCAGAAATAATTATTTTCAGGTTATTTTTACCTAATTGCAAAGGTTATTTGGGGGTCAAACATTTTCCTACCTGCATTTTGAACAGAAAGAACGCCGTAAACTATAAAATGAAGATAGCGAAGGACACTAACAGTAAATAATATGTTTGTTTGGGGGCTGTGTCGAGGGCTTTTGTTTACCAATTTTGCAATTGCATGTTAATGCTAACAAAGAATTCTTGCCATTTATTTCCTCCTGGTTAGTGCTTTATCGAAGTAAAAACATCATACAGGGAAGGGAAGCAGTAACAGTGACCTGCTGGAAACTTTCAAATTACCAACCAATCAAAATGACTTGGAGACTGGATACTGCACTGGTTTAAATAAGTTAATCTGCCATCCAAAAATGCACCCTTGCCTTGGCTCGAGATCATTTAGTCTTTTTAGTTTACTTCACTATAATTCTTTTAAAAACTGAAATCTTGGGCAGACCAGGCGAATGACCGACCATAATTTATTGGTTTAATTCATGGACCCTCCCCCCCTCTCTTTTTTATACATCAGTTCAGGAAAAGATTACGGATGGCTTAAAGTCGGATATTGACGATAGATTATTAACGGTATAAACAGGCATTTTTTTCAGTAAAATCATAAAAATAATATTTAGCTATTGGCATGAAGCTACGAATAGTTTACTTTAATTGTAATGATTAATGAGTGGGATTGGCATATACATGGGTTCATATTATTATTTCGGGTTCGGATACCGGAAGAGACAGTACGGGACAGACGGTACTTGACAAAATGGTACGCGACATGGCGGCGGTACTGTGACGTGACGGTTTAGGACAAGACGATACGCGATATGACGGTCTACTATAATGCAAATTCCTTGCTCTTTCTCTGAGTAATTGTCATTTTTTATTTTTTTAAAGAGAAATTCACTTTCACTTAATTCTATAGCATTTAGGAACATAAGGTAGCCATGAATACCCTCATTAATTTACTTTAAGTTATTGTCCATGTTCCATTACTCAATTAAAAGAGAGGCAAAAAGATAGAAATACATGCAATGTATCCCAAGCACAAGCTGAGCGGTTATTATTTCCCCAATGCATGTATGCAGATATATTGGCAGTTGGGTTAAACTTTCATTGCAATTTTGAAGTTTAAAATATGAATAAGTTGACAAATGTGCAATATCCTATGACTTCACCGTCCACCTTTCGATTTTTTTGCAGCCGAAATGAAATAGTCAAATGGTTTTGCTTAATTATGAAAATTATTGTTATCGTTCAAGGTTTTGTAACACCAGCGTCTTTCTTAAGTGCATATGGAATCACAAATAATGGAAACAGTTCCAGTATAAGCAAACCTATCGCAAGGCCGGCCGTGACTTCCTCGGGTCCTGGAGGCGTTTTTGATCCTCATTTACATGCACTTCTTTCGTGTCGCCATCCCGCTTTCCTATCAGGTAATTATGCATTCAACAGTTGCTACTGCCTCTCACTTTAAAAGGTATTCTACACATCTACAGATCTATTATGACAACGAATGACATGGGCGAGGTCAAGTAATTTCAATTCTCAATCAGAACCATTCACAGAAAATAACTAACCGATAATTGAAATCGCTGCGCTGTACTGTAATGAAAACATAAGTAGAGCACGAATGTTAAGATTTGTTGAGAGTTTCTTGTGCAAAATATTTGCGGATTTATTTAACTTCCTAAATAAGTCTTTCGTCAGTAATTTAAGAAACCACAGAAGTAACTGATTCGCATTTATTATATATCATTTTAGACATTGTGAGCTCTACTTGGTCTAGTATATTTTTCTAAAATGGAGTTGTATCGATGATTAAAATTACAAATGATTGACAGGCCGTCCTGTCGCTTGACCAACCTGTCACTCGTCCTATCGAAGGCTCTTCTTTCAATTACGGTTTCAATATAGAAGAACATGTATTACTTGGATTGTTTTCTCAGCAACCAATATTCTTCTTCGTTATGCTACAATATATGGGGTAGGAATAGTGACAAAGTTGAACTTCTAGGTGCATTCAAATGGATGTCTGATTGTGCAGGCCCACATCCGTCTAGTGGTGCTGTATTCCCATTACCAGGTACATTTCCATGGGCAGGAGGCTCTCGAGGGAAGCCCCGCAGAGGAATGATGCGACGTGCAGTATTTTCAGATCTACAGAGGAAAGGTCTCGAGAAAAGATTCCAAATCCAAAAATACATATCAAAGCCAGATAGGAAAAAACTTGCCGAGAAATTGGGACTAAAAGATTCTCAGGTAAATTTATTAACAAATAATTTGATACATTTTCAAAAACGCAGTAGTAATCCTTTCGTGTACAAGCACGAATGATGAGATAGTTAAAACATGTATTACCACAAAAGGATTATTCTCACAAGTCTATTTAAATGACGCCTTGTTATTATGAAATGACGAAAGATTTGGCATATGAATGGGTTAGATTAGGTTGATTAATGCCAAGTTCTGGAAATGTACCGTAAATATATATACCGTATTGTCTCGAAAAGTGTCCCGGGACACTAATACATGCTTGAACATTTAGAGAGTGACACTATTCGGGAGTGGTTACTAAGCGGGAGGGGCTACTAATATTTTAATTTAAAAGTTGCGATTTCTGTTTAAGTAAAATACTTCATATAAAAGCAACTGCATGCCCCGGCTTATTATTCCGGAGGGGTTACTATTTGAGGGAGGGCACTATTCGAGACAATACGGTAGTCAAATACACTTAGGGTTTGTCTCCGAAAGAACTATTGAATTGAACTGAATTGAGGCAGACGGAGATCGTTCATATAAGAATGTATTTTCGATGTCATGGTCATTGGTTTTCTCTCTAAACTGCTTGACATGTGCATAGCCATTTATAACTAAGTCCTGTGGATAGTAATGACTAGACATCCAGTAAAGCCTAATGGCTTCAAAGAAACATTCAATTATTTAATTCTCAAAAGAATTACGATGAACAAGCACTTCAGCTATTTATAACTCATTTTATTTATCTCGATTAAATAACTGTATTAATAACTGTATTAATAACTGTATTAATCCAAAATTGTTAACTTTGTTTATATACTTAGATTAACACGCAGTGTTTAAGTGTAGCAGCCCGACGCTTGGTAATTATGGCGTTTGTATGGGAAACTTTGACGATACATTAGTACTATTTCTAGCTTACCACTACCGGCTGCGTTGAATCATTAGCTTTCTTTCTTTAATAATTGGCCGTCTCCGACTAATAAGTTTGAATTTATATTATGACAATTTACACTAAAGGATTTAATCCGAATGTTGCCCGTTTTTACCTCCGGAATCGCTGAATGAAATGACAGAATGCTAAGTAAAAGATGATAATGGGTATATGGGTTGGGAGGTAGGGGATATTTGAGTAAGATATTAAAAACTCTCGAGTCACTAACTTGTATTAGTTGTAAGTTGTATCGTGTAGTGAGATGCCGTGTAAAAGGATTGTTGAAGAAAGTTTAGATATTATTGGAATGAAGGTTTGGTTGTATTTTGTAGTACTACCAACTACCGAGAATTTAAATTAGGAAATAGCGATAGAGTTGAGAGGGAATAGAACAGCAACTACTGATTAAATATGCAGTGAAAGGAATGCATTCGAGGAAAGATGTTAATACATTTAAGAAGAAAGTCTGCATATAGCCAAGACGATGACGAAACTTACCTAGTTGTGGAAAGATGAAAATACAGAAGGATAGCAAAAGGTCGGTGGTAATGGTGAATGAGTATAAAAAGTGAATTGAGCTATTGTTTTTCCATATTAAACCCTCAAGTGGCTCCTTGGATAAGTCATTCTCGCCCTGGATAATGCTGATATAGGGAATCATTAAGAGTACTCAAATGAATCTAGGAAGTAAGTTGCTCTTGGTGATGTGTAAGATTTGAAAAGTAACATCTGTGGCGTTGCTCATTCGCACATTCCGACGAATCCCTATTCTTATCTTCATTTGTGGGCTTGCTGAGGGACTTTATCGACTCAGCCTTGGCCAATAGACTGCTCAGAAGCTGGTGAAAGTTGCTGAGCTAAACGACGTCGACGAGGATTATGACGACGAGACTGCTCCATATGGATCTTATACTACTACTCTTACGCGTGGTTGTATTCCGCACATCATATCAATATTATTCATATAACCCCCTTGCTACTCACTACTACTACTCCTTTGATTCCTTTCAGTTGAGCAATTACTTTTGATAAATCGCCACAATCTGTCACAATATCGCGCATGTTGTTCTTGATCAGCTCAATAAAGCCTCTCTCCTTGCATATATCTTCCGCTTGTCGCATTTCGAGAGACATAGACAATGTATTTTATGCCCCATCACATTATAATTCCAACACCACCTTATGAAGAGCTTGGCCCGTCCCTTCAAAAGGATCATCATCGCCTTAGCCTCACCAGATGTGTAGCCAGAAGCCACATTTTATTCACACAAACTTTATCTCACGCAAAAGTAACTCGATCTCATCGATTCCATTATTATCTCATATTCCATACCAAACGAAGGACTCCCTGTCCCACACCACATGCATTAATTCACTTCTAAACATCTTCTTAAACTTGCCCATCTTTTTACCACCCTTCAACTTGACTACCAATTGAGCTGGAACAGCACTTTCACTACCTGCTGCTTCCCTATACATTCAAATCTCTTTCAGTGTTCATTTACCTATGCATTAAATTAAGACTACTATGTAACGATTATCGTCAACCCCGATCAGAACCCCCTCTTCTATTCTCATTTTATCTCTTCTTTGGCTGGTCAGTCCGATAATTAATTCGTTACTTTAACCGTCTTCTCTATCACTAAAATGAGACATTTCATTTATGCAGTAAAAAGGATGCATCTCGAAAGCTGTATGGTCGTGGGAAGTTAACCGATCTAAAGTGCAAATCCTAACAATATTCTATGCACACATTACATTAGCTAGAAAGAAAATGAAACGATTCTGTATTTAATCATATTTAATTAAAGAAAGGGCTAGTTTCGTTTGGTGTTTGACCGGTGTGTTGATGTTGAATGTGGCCTGACCCTGAAACTGTACGTACACTGCACTTCCTCAGACCCTGTATAGCCTTAGCTGATGTGATCCCCACCATTATAAGAGTTTTTATGACCAGCAGAAAGTATTACGTTTGGGCCTTTTGTACCACCAGCTAGACTAGTCAATCAGGCTTATGATGTCATCATCTATAATTTGATATATGATTTCCCTGACGACTTTGATTTTTTTGCAGGTAAAAATCTGGTTCCAAAATCGTAGGATGAAATGGAGAAACTCTAAGGAGCGAGAACTACTAGCAAGTGGAGGTTCGCGAGAACAAACGCTTCCAAATAAGAATAATCCTCATCCAGATTTAAGTGATGCGTCTGGAGACAAGCAGAAAGTTGACTTGTCAGAATTTTCTCCATTGCATTCTCCGTCTCTGTCATTTTCTAACAATGATGACATAGACACATTGAAGACGGAATCACCCCCAACATCCCCCCTTCTTAGAAGTAGAAAACGAATGAATGCTTCAGATATGTCACCATGTAGCGATACTAATAGCCGAGACGATGATGATGAAATCTCTGTAACTTAGTGATTATAAATTATATCTTAAGTGTATCCATAAATAAAATTAATAACTGAACCTGCACGTTGCAAGACAGCAGGCGTGTTACACAGGATTACCATAACTGAGGAATTCGTTTATATGCGCAATTAGTATGGTTATTAAAATACGAAATTTTATCATAGTATGAGTTATAACCCTGTTGTAAGTAGGCCATTCAGTTGATTGAAGTAAATATTCAAATTCGTATCGAATCGATTTTTGACAGGCCGTATGAAATTGCACAGATAAAACATTTTACATCGTTTTTGTACAACAAAGGTTGGTGTCGGGATATAAGTGCTTTAAATACCTTGATTTGAAAAGAGCTTTCCTTTAACATTTCACAAAAAGACACAGTTGATTTAATTTGATCATGGATTTTGTAGCCAGAACTGCTTTTGTCAAACCGTTTGTACATGAAAGGACTCAACGGTCCGGGACGCTTTGAATGAAGATTGTTCTCATGATTCGTAAAAAATATTCTGATGCTGGGTTACATCAATCTACGAACTTTTGATGCAATAACTTAATCAAATATGCTGCAAGGATTTTGTCATCAAATAGTCATTTTAAAACAGTGACAGCACAATAAGCATTGTTTTAAAATCGCCCGATCTGTTTATTTTCGAAATAATACTGACAACAAGTACAACAAAGGTTTACCTGCTTAGTTAACTTAGCAACTTAGAAAAAAACTCTGCTCGATATGAATGTTAATGCTTTCATATAAGAGTTTGATTCATGTCGCTTTTTTCGTGTACTTCTTAACATTTAACATAACATAACGGGAAAGACCCCATTTTTAAAACGAGGTAAGTATAAAATTGAACTTGTTATAAAAGTACTATTTCATGTAGCTTAAAAGATATTGACTAATGAGTCTTGCTTCGCACTAAAATAAATAACTTACGCTTAAAAACATACAGTTATAGTCTACCGAAAACTTACAAAATATTACATACGTACGTACAGTGCACGCGTGAAATAAACGCGTTTGTTTGTCCATACGATAAGTAATCACAACCGTCGTAGAGAGTGTCCTCCTGGAAAAGTAAGGAGTTAAATAGCAAAAACACACTAAACCATATTGAATTAAACCTAACAGATCAATAAAATATTAATTCATATAAACATAAAACAACGCAAGAAATAACAAGCCTTCTGTAAAAAAAAACTTCACAGCCTCATCATGAGAAAGTCAATGATTTACATTTACTTGTAATCAATAGTATAACTTGTTAACTGAGCAAGCTGTAAGGTTTTGAGTAAAATGTAATGCATAAGTTAGTATTTAAAAAATTCAATTTGGCTGCCTTTACTAATCTCCACTTCATTTCATTTCACTACAGCTTGTACTAACTTTATTGTGGCTAGTGAATGATTAGACTAATACTAAGATATTTTATGTATATTGCAATGGATCTGCTTTTTGGCTATCAAAAATCAAACACAGCAAGTTCTTGCGGTAGGGTCCAAGAAATTCTCTGTACTATCTTTACAGTCAGCGTCGTTGCTTATTCACTAATTTTTTTACTTATATTGCTTTCGAATGTTTATTTAATAAACTAAGTGGCAATCAAACGTACCAACAACGTACGTAAGTGATTGTGTAGGAATGAACTACCAACCTTCTCAGGTCAGGACTAGAAAAAAAGCCTGCAATATTCCGTCCACTTGTTCAATAAACGTACACAGGCTACCACATAGAAAAAGATTCCGATGAAATCAGGGAACTCCCTTGGGGTATTTAGGGGTCGGGGTATTTGGACTATTTGGACTATTTCCGGGGTCGAAAAAAGGC
>JAQFZX010000183.1:0-81041 GCA_034682405.1 Hydroisotoma schaefferi
AAATCTAAGCCTAACATTACAAATCAGTAGAGGGCAGAAACGAGGGATTTCTGGTGGCTAAAGCTGACGAACACAGCTTGTTATTACCGTATTGTCTTGAATAGAGGACCCGGAGCTACTAAAAAAATCGAGGGGTTTTTAAAGGTCAAATGTAACGTTCAATTAAAAAGAGATTATGGGGTTATTAATTTAAAGTAATTAAGGGACCAACTACAAAGTCAATATGGCTGAGGATGATCAATAACATCGAGGTTTCATATTTGATTCGGTATTTTTGAAACCTTAAGTTACAACATTATTATGCTTGTAATGCCGAGCTTGAGGTAGAAATAAATACTGCATTTTAAGGAAAATTAAATGTGAAATTATTTAATGACAACCCGTTTTTCTGTGTGAGCAGGAGGAGCTGGTGGCAAGCATACTTGGGGGGCGTATGGTTCTGAAATGGGAGCGGATGGTGCTCTGGATTATAAGGATCCTAACTACGATTCGGAATCTTTAGACAATGGAGATATTCATCTTGCGGCAATCATTCCTGAAATGACTGACGAGGAGATACAAGTGATTTACTTGATATTTACTTATTATGTAGTTATTTTAGTGCAAAATACTTTATTATGGTTTTAATTTAACAGAAAAATGTCGAGGGGATCGTTTTGGAGTATTTCGAGCATGGAGATACAGGAGAAGTGATTTCTGCTTTGGATGAAATGAATTTTGGACAGAAAAAGCACCAGGTAAATGAACAGTCTTTAAATGTATATTGAAAATAGGCTTCTGGCGAATGTGGTTGTTTACAACTTTTATCAAATCCCAGATTGTCGTGATTGCTGTTGAGGCTGCCATGGACCATAAGCCATCTCATCGAGAGATGACATCCCTTTTGATCTCAGATTTTTCAGAGGAGACGGTTTCTTCTGAGGATATCGCTAAAGGTAAGGAGTTATGTTGTAATCTTAAACTTGCATGGCTAATTATATTTTTACGATGAAATTAATTGATTTCTCCGTAGCTTTTGACGTGCTTTTGAAGAATCTTCCTGACTTAATTTTGGATGCACCCGATGCTCCAATGATTCTCGGTAACTTCATCGCACGTTCTGTGGCTGATGACTGCATTGAGTTTGCGACCGTTAGCTCTATGAAAGAACTAGCTGTTAACGAACACGCCAAGTTAGTGAAAACAAAAAGACCTTCATTTTTATTTTGTATGTATGATAGCATGTCCTTATTCTCTGAATTTGTTTTATTTTCAAGGACTGCTCTATCTCATGCTGAAGTTTTGTTGGTGGATAAAATTGCGATGCTTCGTCTTCATAACGTTTGGGGAGTTGGAGGAGGTGCTCAACCCGTGAAAGCTCTTTCGCGGAGAATCTTCATGCTTCTAGAGGAGTTTTTATCTTCGAAGGATGCGACTGAAGCAGGGCGGTGTTTGCGCGAGCTTGAGGTTCCTCATTTCCACCATGAGTTGGTTTATGAGGTATGCAAAATCTATATCAGTTCTCGTAACGCTTTTACGGCGTTGAATTCTTGTGGAAGAGGAATTAAATTGATATCAAATGACTTTCACAGGCTGTCGTCATGGCGTTAGAGTCAATGCAAGAGGCAACCGAGGATTTAATTAGTCGGCTGCTTAAGTCACTGTTCAATTGCTGCTTGGTTACTCCAGACCAAATGAAACGAGTAAGGATTCATTTGATGGTATATAATCTAGAATCGTGCAAGTATTAGTTACTAACAGTAATATTTTTAAAGGGATTCTTGCGAGTATACGAGGATCTTCCCGATATTTGCATTGACGTTCCAGCCGCCTATTCTCTCATTGATCGCTTTTTGAATAAAGCTCAGAATCATGGATACATAAGTGAGGAAGTTGTGCGACTGGTTCCAACCAGGTATACTTCTAAATAAGATTGTTGTTTATTAGCCGTGGTAAAGTTAGTGAAGTTATATTGAACTAA
Organism: Hydroisotoma schaefferi; assembly: GCA_034682405.1. Lineage (NCBI taxonomy): Eukaryota > Metazoa > Arthropoda > Collembola > Entomobryomorpha > Isotomidae > Hydroisotoma > Hydroisotoma schaefferi. The sequence continues at coordinate 1,961 of JAQFZX010000183.1, forward strand.
GGAACTGATTTATGTATTTTAGGGGCCGTAAGCGTTTCGTGTCTGAGGGTGACGGTGGTAAAGTCAAAGAAGAAACTCTCTAAATCAATATTTTCAGCATCATCGGGTCGATTGGCATGGACAACGGATAACTCAGCTTAAATTTTAAACTTCATTTAAAACTTCATTTATTTTATAGTTAAGGAAATCGGACACACTTTTTGTGAACAATTGACCTGTGACAATTTCTGAATTAGTTTTTTTGAAACCTTGCGAGATTGGTGTTTCAATTTTCAAGTTAATATCAGAAAACAAACAAATCTTAGTTATACGAACTATATATGTATGCATCAGAGAGAGTTTGGAGTAGAACATAGATAACGAAATGAGTTAAATTCCAATAAGTAGCCCATGATGGTATGGTTGAGAGTTTCTAGACTACAAGTATTTTTGAAAGATGTACACTCAACTGTAAACATCTGTATTTAATCTTAAAATTTTTCAATTCCTTTAAGGAGAGTCCTCAATTGCACGATTGTTGAGGAATAATCAATAGTTAGAGTCTACTGTCTTATAATGTAACAGACATTTTTGCCTCTGCTTTTCAAATCGGACAAAGCCTAATGCAATGAATGTTTGACTTTAAAAATCTTCCATATAAAAATTTCCTCTTCCAAGGGTTTAACTTATTTCTTAATTTTTAATCACATAGTAGCTAGTGTGTATTTTCTAAAATCGGGCTTGGTTCGGGGCAAAATTTTGAAGTTTTTTTTATTGGTGAGGTTTTTTATGATACTCCTTCGTTTATGTACATAACTGTACGATTGCATGTTCAATTTATCGTGTCAAATTAATTTAGATTGACCTAACAGCGGACCTGTAAACGCATGGTTGGGTTAAGGACCCAACTGGAGTCCACCACACTCCAGTTGGGTGTTTAGCCCAACTAGTAAACGCAGGAGTAGTCATAATGGATAAAGAATCCATTTTTAGATGTAATTTTGCCAAAACGTATATCTATGTAATACTACCAAACCTTTGATGTAGTGTAGCCAGTCTGTGCAAAATTATGAATTCGCTCTGCATCCATTTTTCAGTTTCAGTGTCCTGCCACTACAATCTTGCTTTAATTATGAATTTGATAAAAGACCTTATTTGATTTCTAGCATCTTCCTTAAATACAAAGACAGTCTCCGTTATTCTTCTTCGTTGAATAATCAACAATAAGTTAAGCAATTTTTCATCAGGACCAATTAAGTTATGTAAACCAATTTAGTCAATACGAAATCAAGTGTATAACAAAAAAAGTCCGATAACGGGTGTACTTTGTTTAAATAAGATCCGATGATAGAACGTCTTGTTACACGTAATGCGTAAGAGTTTATTATTTATTTTCATTTCGTGTTTCATGAACATGCTGTAGTTTTATTATTTCGTTATTTCTCGGTTACGCTGAAAAGGAACCTTGCGTCGTTACATATGAGACAGTATACATTTTGCACACACAGGAGATGTATAGGCTAATTAGAATATTCACCGTCTTCACAGCACATCTGATCAGAATCAGAAAGCATGCTGTGGATAATAATTCCTCTTTTTGTCAAAAAAATGCATTTTAAAGCTATATAATAATGAGGCTGTTCGATTGTAACCGTACTACGGGCTGCTTCAGTTGGATTTTTTCAAACACTGAAATAATTCTTCAAAATCGTAACATTAACATGCGTTGCTTCACCTAAACAAAACGACTGTACCTGGGTGTAAGGACTTAATGAATGCGTAGGATTATTAAATTAAAAAGGTAGTTTCTACTGTCATTCCTAAGTCTTAGATTCCTGTAATTTGCATATGAGTCGTTTTTACTGCGGACTTTCGCAGCCAATCGAAAGTAAACGAGATAAAGGAACGTTAAAATCTGTCATCAGAATGGAGTTAATAAAGTCCCACTTATTTGCCAACTCAACCGTTAGTTTCTATTGTTGCTGGGCTGGGTTAAGCAATCGGTTCATAAAGAAAGTACAATTAAAATAGTGGACCAGCCCAAAATCATGCATTTGAAAGACATTTTGTTCCAAGTATGTTGTTGATGCAGCTGGTTTTCCCACAACTTCAACTCTTGATATGACAGGCATTCTTGTTGGAAACCAATAGTAGCTTATTCTAACGTAACGACGTCTAATGAATGCATGGATGCACACAAGCGGTCAAATGTGGAAGAGTATATATAAGTATTTATCAAAGTGTAAATAGTGAATGCGGAGACTGACTGAATCACAATTAGTATAACACGCAGTACCACTGCAAATTAAGATATAAATTAAAATAATGTCAACTACATTATACACTATTGTAAAATTCGTTACAACTTTGTTAAAAATGTCTCGACTTGTTGAATGCATGCCGAAATCGTTAATAAACGTTGTATTCAAACTGGAAGTAACAAATCAACTTACTATTTTCCTTTACATTACGTACATGCTTATTCAGTCAGGTGGTGAAAAATTATTTGACCAGGAACATGAACTTTTATTGAGAAGTACGCTATTCAGTACATTCCGCTTACATTTTTTTAAACAGCTTGACACACAGCCTTTCTACCATATTTCTAGAGTTAAATACTTGTGTTCTGTTTAGCACGATAGTAACACCGTAGGGTTCGTAAATAATCTAGAGTATTTGCAATGTAATATTACAGATTATTCAATTAGGATAATGTTTTTAGACAGATGAACGCAGATTTTTTCGCGGTCACAGACGCAGACAAGTTAATTGGAGGCAATTCATACGCAATTAATCTATAATATTATCGTCAAAACGCTATCAGAATTGAAAAGGAAATCCTTGACTTAATTTATGAAGAATCTCACTATTCTTTATCCTATAACAAGAAGGGAAGGGAAGGGTTTTAATAAGTTTTTCTTTAGGCAATTTTCCTATTCCTCATTTCTTGCATTAAAACGTTTCCCATCTGAGCCGGACTTTTTGTAACAACCACACCAGCCTGTAAGCAATTAATCACACGATAAATATTGAAACATCAGAATCGATTTGCCTTTTAAAAGCTAAACAATAAAATTATTACGTTTTCTAAAGCTTTTATTTTGTCTTGGGCCCCTCCTCGGCCACCTGAAATAATAGCCCCTGCATGACCCATTCGCCTGCCTGGAGGCGCAGTCAATCCAGCAATAAATGAAACAACTGGCTTGCTATCGGCTCCCTATAATTTATTTATCAAAAATGATCCTACACCCGTCCCATTTTAGTTTCTGAAATGCAGTATTTATTATTTACCGAATTATGCTTCGTCAAGTAGTCAGCCGCCTCTTCTTCGGCACTACCACCAATTTCTCCTATTAGAATAATTCCTTTTGTCTCAGGGTCATTAAGGAAAACTTCCAGACAATCGATGAAGTTGGTCCCGTTGAAAGGATCTCCACCAATACCAACACATAAAGTTTGTCCTAATCCAACCTTAAGAAACGAAATTTTTGCATTTCATTATTAATTTCTAATGCAATTGGACTACCATGTTGACAAGTAGTTGTCGTTTGTAACCTGAGTTGTTTGATGGACAGCTTCGTAAGTCAAAGTTCCAGACCGCGACACTATTCCGATTATTCCTTTTTGATGAATATGACCGGGCATGATTCCAATTTTGCACTAATTAAAACAATACCGCTCAAACATATGTAGCATTAGCCCACCTCCTTGATTTATAGCTATTAACCTGTTCAGGTGCAATGATTCCTGGACAATTAGGCCCAATAAGTCTCGACTTCCCTTGTCGAGTAAGTTTATGCTTGACTCTGACCATATCATGTTGTGGTATTCCTTCAGTAATACAAACAATGAGTGGTACTTCAGCGTCAATAGCTTCTATGATCGCAGCAGCAGCCCCCGGAGGTGGTACATAGATTACAGTTGCATGAGCACCAGTGTTATCTCTTGCCTAAAACCCATTTACAACCAATATTAAAGTAAAACCCATCTTGAAAATTCATCTTATCCTGGAAAATAACACTCACCTCTTTAACAGAATTAAAGACCGGTAATCCAAGATGTTCTTTACCACCTTTTCCGGGTGAAACGCCACCGACCATATTTGTTCCATATTCAATAGCTTGTTTACTGTAATAGAAATACACGAACTTTGACATGATTATAACAGATAACAAGTTTACAATTTATAAACCAACAAATAACCGTAAAAGTACCTATGAAATGTCCCTTGCTTGCCAGTAAACCCTTGACAAATTACTTTAGTCTGCTTAGAAATTCTTAAGTTGGGCCTAGAAGCCGTGTAACAAGTTCGCACTGAAACAGCGACCGGCCGCAAATGGGTCATCATCATTCCTAAATAAACACAAGACAAATTTAGCACAAAAAAACCACACATAGAGCCCAAACAAATTAAATACCTTACCTAAACTAAGCCTCTGGATTGACACCGCCATGCTGAGATTGTCAATAAATTAGCAACGCCTAAAAAGGTCGGTAAGGAAGGTAACTTTCCTCTCGAGCTTTACGTACCTGTAATTGTAATTTAAACACAAAGTCTTAGTCAAAACGACATACATAGCAACAGTTTAATGCCCAAACGAAGGAGGGATTCGAACAAAACAGGTCAAAATCAATACAATTAATTCAAAAAATCCAACAAAACTCAAAATACCTTTACTTTACCTATTTCACGGATTGAGACAGCAGACAGCTACTCACTCACAGTACGGCAACCGACCTATTTAGAGGACAGAATACCAAAATAATTCAGATTTACTTACAAAATGAATTGAGTCAAATCTCAAATATAAAAAAAAACGCACCTTTTTGCAAATATTAGGCAGTTTTTTGATTTTTGGCCCAACTCTCTGAACAACCTAACCTGGATTGGATTCAAACTGGAAAGCGAAAGACCTCAGCCTAAGTGAAGTTGAATTCTAGTTGGGGTCTTCGGTCCAAATGGAATACAGCAAGCGACCCCTTCCTTCCGCTACTCTACATTATAAAAGTCCAAACCAAATGTCTTTGTTCTCAAATCCTCCTCCCTACTTGCACTACTCTTGTTAAGAGTCCGGCTTTCTGTTTTTTCGTATGGAATTAGCATCATTTTCTCATCTTATCTTCCTCACTCATCCTCTTACTAAAGTTAACTAATGAGATTGACAAAGAATGTTTTATTTAGCATAAAAATGGTTAGTTAAAGCATGAATAAAAAATTATTTAAATTACAGCTACAGATAGGTTGTCAAAGTCCCTTTTGATCCTGCCTGATCTGAATTATCATGGGAGATGCGATAAGACAAACGGAAGGGAAACAGTTTCAGAAAGTATGGATGGATCTTGAGCCTTGGCCTTGATGGTTGTTTGAATGACCTGAATGAAACGGTAGTCGAAAAGCCAACAAATCTCGGTCTAATTCTAAGATGCTCTTAAAATCCTACACACTTACCATATTTACTCGAATAGTGTCCCAGGTCACTAATTACTTTTGCATTTTTTTGGGGTCAAATTTAACATACAATTAAATGAGGCTTGTGGGGTTATTAATAGAAATTATGGGGGGGACTATTCAGGAGGGGACACTATTCGAGGAAATACGGTAGGTATACTTTTGAGACAGAATATTCTGTCAGAAGCAACTTTGTTGGTTGCTTTTGCTATTGATGACGCTCACTTTGCTTGTATTATATTATAACTGCTGCTTTTAAAAGTAGATTCATCTCTCCTTGTTTTTCCCAAGATTGTTAGATGATTAGATAGACTTAGAACATGATTTTAATCAGTGACTTCAGGGATTATTAGGATTAGGAAAGGATGGATTTCTAAAACAATTAAATTGGGATTTATTTTGCATTGTACAGAAGAGAACCCTGCCCTATCCTATTCTTCTGCGATGTTTCATTTGTGACACCGGATTTGTGTTTTTTAATTTGTGACGTAAAGCTTAGTACTTAGTACACAGTATTAGTACTCTACTAGGCTTATACAAACTTTTTAGTCCGTCCTCCAAAGTCCGATACTGAAATTGGAACATATCATCAATGAGCACACAATTTGCAACTTCCAGAAAAATGAAAAGATCATCATTGACATTGACCAAGAATGGTAGTAGTAGTAGTAGTAACGGATGTCTAATCGGAGGAGGTGGGGCGGATGATTGCCCTACAGCTTCTGCAGCATTTGCACTGCTCCAGGTAAGCCTTCCTCCCCAACTTCTAAATCTTCTTTAATATTTATACTATTTCGTACTATTGACTATTCAAGTAAATTACTATTAAGTATTTCTAAACTCCCTTAAATTCACTTATCCCAAGCAATTTTCCAAAGGCATAGTCACCATACATCACAGCAGATTAATTTAGTTAAGGTTATACAAATAAATACTTTTAATTAAATGAACTAATTAAAACATAGGCATTGTACCCGAGGCTCTATCCTTCACATTTTAAGTCAGCCACACCCCTTCATATCCCTTAATGCTATGCTTGGTTGTTACCCCTATGAATTACAATTAATGTATAACAGAGGCTCGGACAATTTAATTTAAACCTGGATATCTCTTTATATCTTCTTATCTTAGTAAAAAAAACATATCTAAAGCAAAGCAACGAGAACGCAAAAAGCAAAACCTATGAAGATAAGATAAAAAGTTAGAATCCCATTAGATCCGACCACAATTTGTCAAAACTGAACTGGGAAATTTTTTTTTTACTCAAAGCACTGAAATAGTTCAGAAAAAGAGGAGTTTTGAGGGTTGAAAAAAAAAATCATGAAACTGAAACTGAAACTGAAAAGTGTGAATGTGTAAAAGGTCAAAACAAAGAGGTTGTATGAAAGGGGCGTGGTCAGGTCGACCCCGTCCAATCCGGAGAAAGGAGGCGTGTACTTTTCCCCCTTATCTTGTTTTTAATTGGTGGAGCCGAGGTTCAAAAAGGGAGCGAATAAATGATCAACGACCGAAAGAAACGAGAGTTTCTCTTTAGTCGAAGTAGAAAAGGAGAGGAGGAATGTTGGGCTTTTCTATCCGCTCCACGGATTTTATTTAACGGTCATTTTATTCACTTGTCGGTTGTCTTTTATTTTTTACTCCACCTTCATTTCTTCCCGTTTTTAGTGGTTTTTTAAAGAAAAGTTTCGAAAAAAGAGTAATAAATTCATAGTAAATTAATATTTGTGTGGAAATAAATCAAAAGTAGAAAGGTTTTTGGTAGGAAGGAAACAGGAAAGGCTGAATTAAATTGGGTGGTTTACATTTTTTGTTTTCTGTTTTTCTTAACAGATTCTGTTATATTGTTAGTTTAGTTGAAAGGTTGTTTTTGTTAGAGGAAGGGGGGAGTGGATGGTATTGATTGTTTTTTTTAAATTTTTCTAAAACTCTTCTTCGATCGTCTTGTTGCCGTTTTTCTGGGTTGGTGTGGCTGTTTTTTTGTGGGGCTAACTATACTATGGATCAACAAAATCAAAACGGTACAAAAATGTATACTCCGGATACTCAAATATCCAAATCCGAGAAGAAGAGTGAGAATATACTGGTCTTTGCTCGTGTGAGGTGTGTGATTGTAATTTATTTTTTGTTTGGGGAGTTCAGTTGTGCTGCATTTCGTTTTATTTATGATATGAATTTCTATTGTTTTGATTGATAGGCCTGTGAATGATCATGAGCGGTCAAAAAATGCTACGGTGGTGTTGGACTGTCCGGGATCCAGGGAGATTACGGTTCGGGAGAGAAATATGGGAGGCCTCAGTAAGACCTTTACCTTTGATAAGGTATTCGGCCCTCATTCTAAGCAGGTAAAGCGGACTTACAGAAAGAGGTGTTTATTATTTTAGAAATAATAGAAGGGCGAAGCAGTTTTAATGCTATTTGGTTTTCTTTCAGATTGATGTGTATAAAGCAGTAGTTGCTCCATTGTTGGAAGAAGTTTTACTTGGATATAATTGCACTGTATTTGCCTATGGTCAAACGGGAACGGGGAAAACGTTCACTATGGAAGGAGAACGAAGTCCTTTCAGAACTCTTACTTGGGAATCGGTTTGTAAACTCTTTTAAGTTGAAAAGATACTTGAACTTCTATAGGTCGACAAATAATGTTATTTTTCTCTTGTCTGAATGTTTTATTTTAGGATCCGAGTGCCGGAATTGTACCAAGGGCTATGAGTCAACTGTTTGATGAACTTCGTGTGGCTACTTCTGAATTTACTGTTCGTGTTTCACTAGTAGAAATGTACAATGAAGAAGTGTATGACTTGCTATCTCCTACGGAAGATTCTAAGCCAAAGTAAGTTCAAAATCATGAACTTGTCTTTTTGTATTATTTGATCTTTTGTTAATTAGACTGGTTGTGTAGAACTGTTCGCTTGTATGAAGACTCAGCGCGTAAAGGCTCGGTTCATATTCAAGGATTAGAAGAAGTTATCGTGCGTAACAAGCACGAAGTGTATGCGATAATGGAGCGTGGATCACAGATGAGGAAGACCGCTTCCACTTTGCTCAACGCTAATTCCAGGTGTGAGAAGTTTAATTTTCAATTATGGTAAAATTTTATTTTTGTAATGAGTGGATTTAATTTACTGGTCTTTCTTCATAGCCGATCTCACACTGTTTTTACGGTGACTGTTCACATTAAAGAATCAAGCGTGCTTGGAGAAGATTTGCTGAAAATTGGAAAACTCCATTTGGTTGATCTGGCTGGTTCTGAAAATATTGGGCGCTCTGGAGCTGTTGACAAACGTGCCAGAGAGGCAGGAAATATTAATCAGTCTTTGTTAACTCTTGGACGAGTTATTACTGCTCTTGTTGAAAGAGCTCCTCATGTGCCATACAGGTATTTGCATACTTATCAGCATCGTTTGCTTTCCCTAGAACCGAATGATCAAAGTTTACTATTTTTGGGTTGTACTAGGGAGTCAAAACTTACTCGTCTTCTACAAGATTCTTTGGGAGGCCGAACAAAAACCTCAATTATTGCTACTGTCTCACCAGCCTCTATCAATTTGGAAGAGACGTTGAGTACATTGGATTATGCCCATAGAGCTAAAAACATTCAAAACAGACCTGAAGTAAATCAGAAACTGACTAAGAAAGCAATGCTCAAAGAGTATACTGAAGAAATCGAGCGTTTGCGTAAGGATTTGATTGCTGCACGAGAAAAGAACGGAATATTTGTGGACAAAGAAAATTATGAGAGAATGATGAGCCAGATTGAGTCCCAGAGCCAAGACCTTACGGATAAAATTCAATACACTCGAAATTTGGAGGAACAGTGCCAACTGAAAGAAACGGAAATGAGCGAAATAAAAGCGGTTCTTACTGAGACTAAGGAAGATCTTACTGCAGCTAATGCGGTCATAACTGACTTACGAACGAATAATTCTAATCTTACTGCTAAACTTGAAGAAGTAGAGGTAAAAAAAGAAGAAATGGAACATTTGGTGATTGCCCATTCACAAACTGAGAAAAAACTATCAACCGAAGCTTCAAAGTTATTAAGTACCGCTACAGAGTCGACCTTATCATTAGATGTACTGCACAACAGACTAGAACGTAAAAAGTTAGTAATCTGCTCTCGTTGTTAGTTATTATGAATCGGTTGCTTTAACTGGTAGATAATGATACTAAATTGTTGTTACTGTTTAACCAGAGGCGTAGAAAAGGCCAATCTTGAGGCTGGGAAAAGATTTTGCTCTGACTTTCATGGACAATTAAGCACTTTAGCCGAAGATTTGAAAGTTTTTCGCGAAGCTCATGCAACATTTTGCGGAGGCCAGCGAATGCAACTTCGTAAGTTTGCAAGACCTTGCATTTTTTTTATAAGTTATTGGTAGCCAAAAATTGAATGTTAAACTAATCACTGTAAACTTTACTGTAGAGGATTTTCTGTCGGACAAAGAGAACAAGTTTAAGGAAATCGACCTCGGTTTGCAAACTTTTGGCTCTAACGTGGAAGGTCTACAAGCCGAAATTGTTAAAATCACTGCACAAGAGGTTCAAATTTGTTACGGAACTTAATTATTTAAACTAACGTCAATAACTATGTATGGCGTCTTTATGAATTATTGATTGCACATTCCAGAATACGGAGCGCACAGATTTTAAGGCTGAACTCACTGCCAATGTTAGCAACGTGAAAGAAACGTGTATAGAGTCACTGACTCAATTTATGAGCGGTAAACTCTTGCCTCAAGCTCACGAATTGCGTAATAATGTTGAAGCATTGCGTGGTGATGTGAACGCAATAGACACAATAATAAGCGAATATGTAAAAACTAAATATTTTACGAATCCAATTTTGAATTCCCTTATAAATTTGTCTATGACGGTATGCTTATTTATATTTAACAGATTGTGTCCAATGGTCAAGTGGCGGAAGATTTCATCAAGGGTCGGTTGGAGTATTTGGAAAAGCAGATGGTTGATATGGAAGGCATCAAAGAATTGTATCGTTGTCATCTCGAGAGTATCTATCAGGATTTCCTGCGGCAAAAAATTGAAAGACTTGAGCGGGCAGACAAGATTGCAACGGTTGCGAAGATAGCAAGTGATAATGCTCAGTTAGCAATAAATATGGCTAAGGAAATGGAGGGAATCTGTGCTCAGGAAGAGTCGAATATGCTTAAAGGATACTATAACCGTCAATGCGAGTTCAACGCCGCAGCCGATAAGATTTATGGTAACATTGATGATGCCTCTCGATCGGTGAAGGGGTTCCCACAGGATCTTGAACAGCTTTCAACTGCTGTATCCAGCACAGTCCGATGCAAAGTTGATTTAGCAAATGAAGCGTTGAACAAGCAAGATAGCTTACTCTCTAAAACCAGTAAAGATGTGCAAGAAGTTGTAGATGCTGAAAAGGAAAACTGGAAAAATTACGAAGCCGAATTCACGACAATCTTAAACTATCGAATGGGTGAGGTAGAACAATACCGGGGCCAGGTTACTGATTTATGTACAAAAGTTGGAGCAACGCATAAAGAACAAGTGTCACAGACGAAACAGAAGCTGGGAATTTGTATCGAGAATGATCGGAATTATGTTCAACAGAGAGGAGTTGAAATATTCAATCATAATGATGCCGTTTCTACTTCTGCCGAAGAAATTGCCAACAATTTGTACATGCAGTGTGGCAAGTTGAATGAATTCTGGGATTCTACCTATCTTATCGATACACCAACAGGAGCAACACCTCAAAGAAAGGCTTACGAGTTTCCAAGGAATCTTTCTGCAACGTCTCCACATGAAAAGATCCTTGAAAGAATTCGGCGATTTAGGTTATAGTAATAGTAACTTTACTATTATCATTTCCGGTGGAAAAAGTTGTGTCATTTACTTTTAAAAAAGGAAGGGCGAGCCATTATATTAAATAATTAACGCGAGCTAACATTACATTGCATTGAAGGTTTAAGGACGATACAGACATGCCTCTCAGGGGAGGAGAGAGCGTATGTATTCTAGCTAGTACGTATCAAGGGTAAACATTTTGTCTTTCTATGCTGCCGAAGTTATGTGAAAGTGAGTAGTCCTGATTTTATAACTCTACGCAAATATGTTTGAAGAAATTGTATTTTTAACAACTTCGACGGGCTTGTACTTTTGTATCAATAATTAATTGTTAGGCTATGATGAATGGAGTTCAAGGAAACATTAATTAAATTCTTCAGTGACTTAAGCCTTTTGCCAACCATCACGGTCATCATATCGAAATATTATCGCATCCTTCTTTAGTCATTCTCTTTAGGACGTTTCCACTGCTGCATCACCCCTTTACCTTCACATTAACTAGTAAGAGACTTAGTAATAGTGAACCATAGCAATGTGATGATGAGTTTAGCTTGAACAGCAGTATATATGAGAGATTGAACAATACAATCGCACGTAACCACCAATCACGTAATTGAGAATTCATTAAACCAAATCATTCATAGTCCAATGCAATTGGTATATTTTTAGCACTGCTAAAGTTTGAGTTGGAATTGAAATAGATAAACCGTTGTCAATGAATGCTTCTCTACAGTTAAGCAGTGATTCTTGCTTGAGTTGTTCCTTGTTCGTCCACAAGAAGTCGAAGGATGCATCTATCTACTATGGCAAATATTAATAGCACGTGGAGTTTTTTCATCTTCATATGGTTGAGGTGGTTAACGTTCTGCATTCTGCATAATGCATCATCATTCAATTGTATGACCTGACCATCCGAGCCTTAATTACGTCCTTTCCGTTTCTCCACAGGTGTCAAAAAGAGCTAGATCGATTTGTGTAGAGTTATTATACGATTTTGTTGTGTTCCAAAATCTACAGTCTCAAGTTTTTACATGTCATCCTCGAGAGCCCCTAATTGCAAAAAATGCCCCAAACTATTGAAATAGAAGGAAATGGAGAGGATAGAACATTTGATGAAATTCCTGCATAGAACTGAGAGAGACCAGACTTCTATCATTTACAAATTACAAGCTTTTCTGGAGGAATACAATACCCTAAGACGGAACTTATTTCGTTGTAAACTTCGGACCTAGTTGTTGCCCTTCTTTCTCGTCTAGGTTTTGCCTTGGTTGGTTCATTGATATGATGCATGCATAGAAGTGCTTAGTAAGTAGCTGGAGAATTTTAGGGATCCGGCACCCCAAAAGACGAGATATCCAGTAAAGTGACCAGGCTATGTAGAGCTAGGGTTGCGCTTGTTATGCGATTCTAAATATTCTTACTTCCATCAAATGAATCTATCCAGCCACCAAAAGCAGTCTATAGCCACTGCCGACTTTCAACTTTATATCCAACTCAACTTCTACGAACATCCAGAAAACATAACTAAAATACTTGCAGAAGCCAATAATCTATTGAATTCAGTGGAGCAAGTAACCCCAAAAGGGGTAAGATGGTCCACTTGAACTGCAGATCCCACAGAAGTACAGTATTCTTTTTTACTATACACGTCTTTTGCTCCAGCTTTAACCATATACTTCATACAATCTATCCAGGCACTTCTAGCATTTCCAAGCGCAGAAAGGTCCATAAACCGAATCAACCCTAAATAGTACCTCTACGCTACTGCTACTACTACCAACTACTACTACTACCACTACTACTACTACTAACTGTGCCTTCGAAGCAGATTGGGCCGAGCTTATGAGCAAGGACCATGAACCCCTCTAAATACATACATACATACATACTACTACTACTACTAGGTACTACTACCAAGTACTAATACCAACTACTACTACTACCACCACTACTACTACTACTAGGTACTACTACCAACTACTACTACTACCACTACTACTACTACTTAGGTGCTACTACCAAGTACTACTACCAACTACTACTACTACCACCACCACTACTACTACTACTAGGTACTACTACCAACTACTACTAACACCACTACTACCACTACTACTTATACTTCACTACTACTACTACTACTTATACTTCCATGCTACAGCACTATGCATGCCATGATGGCTGGAAATGGATGTACTGTTTTTTGCTTTTGGTCCCTTTTGCTTTCCTTTCCTACTTCTTGAGGAGGTCCGTCCGTGCTGCTGTTAGCTGGAGATAGGAATAATATAATCCCACCACGAAAGAAGATTTTGCCTCCCCTCCTTCCTATTATTCCATCAATCCTATACAGACCAAAGCACGTCGTCCATCCTTCTAAAAAAAGAGAATACCCAGCGAGCTAAAAGTAAGGAATACAGGGGCTGAATATCAGGGACATCTAATATATTAATATCAATCCCATCATCAACCCTCCCTTTCTTGTCCAGTTTTTAATAATTTTCCAAAAAAGAAAGTACAAATTCCAACAAAATATCTCTAAAAACCAAGCAAATCTATAGAACAATCCAACCAAACACACGCACAACTTTTAACAATTCCCATGCTAATCAACAACCGATAGTACCTTTGTGCTTCACTAAACTTAAGCGAAATACACACACACAGAAAACTGCTAAAACTAACTGTGTAGGAATATCCAACTCTCTCAGACCAAAACAACCTCGTGTTGTATCATGTCGTATTCTGCAGCTAGTCTAATGTTACGATAAGAACACCAAAAGATTAGCGAAAAATGTTTATTTTTATTGTCTAGAGAGTCTGTAGTACTAACTACTACCTAGAGGTTTGGTTAATGTATAAAAAGTGCAGGTAGTCTGAGTCTGCCTCATGATTACCTTTACCTTTACCTCCTTTAGGAAGGCTAGTGCCTAACCTAGTAAAAGAGTATAATTTATACTGCATTCTGCTGCATACCATTGTGTTATTTATGCCTTGATTGGCACACCAAGTGTTAAGGTAAAGATTGGATAACTTTTCCCAAGAAAAGTGTCATAACTATTTCTGACTCTTTCTAGATAACTCAAACTCATTCTTATATTAATACATTTTTGGCAAAAGAACCAACCAACTAGAGAGACAAAGGGAATAGTAGGAATAGTAGTTCGTGTGAGTCAGTAGCTTGCTTGGCTTTAAACCTCAACCAAAATAACAAAATAAAACTATATAAAAAACTGTCTATCTCGGTTGATAAGATGACATGCATAGTGAGGGTCTTTTGCATTTACCAAGTGAGAGTGAGAAGAGGTCGGCAGACGGAATCCAATATCTTCTAAATATAAAAAAATAAATCAGAAAACACTTGCCCAAGCTAATAAAAACGAGAAGTGGTTGAGCTTAGTTTAGCGGATTCGCGTAACTCAACTCAGAACAAGAGTCTAGTTTCATTTTTATCTTCCATTTTGAAACCCAACCATCCATTCAGGTTAAATAAGTCATATTTGTTGGGTTTTTATGCTGTACGGATCGTTTTTGTAATTGGAAACCCAAGTATTAAAAACGTGTAGTTTTTGGTGATTATTTTGAGTCAGGCTAATAAAACGAACCCGATTCCATCTCCTTTTTGGAGAGAGAGAGAGAGAGAGTACAGAGTAGTAGTGAGTGCAGTTGCAGTGTTTGGATTTTGGTCGGCAGACTTTTTAGAGTACAAAGGAAGGCTGAGCCGAAGGATTTATCATTTTTCGCATCTTTTCTTAGTTAAAATAATAACTAGCTCTCGCTCTCTCTCTCAACCTCAACTCAACTCTGTAGTCTGTTCTGTAGTCATTTAGTCAGTCTGTTTGGGCTTTTAGGACGACATCGAGTGAGGGCTGGTTCTGGTTTTGTGGAAGAAAATAGAAGAAGAATTGAGTTTGAGATTTATAATTAATTAAAATTAATTGTTTAATGAAAGGTTGAAGTTGTGTGTTGGATTGGCTGGATTTTGGAGTATTAGTTTTGAAATTAACGGAGTCAAAAGGGTCGTTTTACGGGGTTTTTGTGGTGGTAAGGTAAAAATAGGGAGGAAGTTCCAAAAAGCCGACGACGGACATTTAAAATAAATTGGGTGTTTCGTTCTAACAATAGGAGAGCATTATTAGCAGTTTCTGTGGAAGTGGGTGAGTTTGGTTGGGTTTTTATTTTATTTTGTATTTATTGAGGTAGATTTTTAATTTAATGGCCATATTTTAGTTGTTTTTACTCGATTTTCAATGAAATGTTGGGTTTATTTTATAGATAATTGGGGATATTGATAGAAGAAGGAGGCAGTAGTGAGTGAGTGACCGCTGGACTGACGGAGTAATTGACTGTTTTTTGTTGACCGTCGTGGAGGAATAACGATCAGATTCAGCTTACGGTTCAAATCATTACGTGGGGAGTGCTTATCGGTAAATGGTAAGCTGGTATGGTTATCTGGAACTAGGATTATTTATTTGGGAGGGGCTTTCATTTTTAGTTTTGGTTTTTTATGTGATTAAATTTTGTTCGTTAAGGTCGTGGCTGAAGTAATATCCTAAGTGACCGCAGTCTTTGCTAGCGGTAGCGATACACAATCTGGAAGAAGTGGAAGTTTGGAGGAAGGTGGAAAATCATAATCAACCAAATATTTAAAGTTGAAAATCAAAAGTTTGTGTTGGGAATCACATCTAGCAATCAAAGTACAGGATTAGCAAGCCATTGGTGAACAATCAGTTGCTTTGGAGACGGGAAATATCATAACAGCATACATCAAGTAGTTTATAACCTAGAATTGTCATTTTCTTGGAATATACACGGACAATAATTCGCCTTTTGTAAGGGATATCATCGTAAAATTAATTTATTATTCTCGTGACTGCTAAGTCGATTGAGGTCGCGATGAATTTCTTAACGGACGGTATTGGAACAACAATCAGTGTTAATCAAGTCGAATCAGATGGATTTGAAGCCAAAAATCTTCTTGGAAACGATCCCAGTTTGCATTCTTCTCGTGGGTTTCTCGCGGAAAGCTTTGTCCGACCTCCGGTCACTATATCTATTAAGTTTCCTCTGTGCATCGAACTCAGCCACATTGTTATTAATCCCAAATTAGGAACTCAAATTACGTCCGCGTTCTTAATCCACACTGAAACAAGTTATAAGGTGAGTTTAGTTATAATACGCAGTTACATAACTAAGAAAAGCAGGATAATGTTTATTTGTTTGCAAAATGAAAGGTTGAAATGTGATGTTGTTCATTGTAAATGTAAATTAATCGTTTTTCTGTCGTTTGCTTTCAGAGCTGGACTAAAGAGCACACTGGAGCAGTGTCCAGCCACTTGGTGGCCAAAGAGTACATAAATACAATCCCGGTTCCTAACGTTATTGTTTTTCGCAATCCTCGCTTTGTTCTTCGAAGACCTTTTTCCGGCCTTTCATTGGATCACTATGGGAGATACAGAAACCATGATGTTATGTTTAACTTGAAGCATCCATCATTTAATGTAAGATCAGCACCATTATTTAATTAAAAAGAGTAACGTAAAATGAGTTAAAAATTATTTTCTTTTTGTAGGCATGTGAACGCGTTGTTGGTTTAGAAATTACTATTCTGAAAGTAAGCGGTGCATCCGTACCGGCCCTGGGAGGGTTACAAGTTTGGGGCCAACCTTGTATCCGATGTGGTCAAGATCAAGTCGATAAGTTGTACAAAACGTGGGCGCGTTTTCTTCGTCGGGGTGAATGTAGCATAACTCCACCTATACATCATCATTCCACAGATTCGTCGGTAAAATCTATACTACTTGTATTCTTGTATTTACAACATTATTTACTATTTCATATATTCAATTCAGTGAGTAATAAATAAATCCAACCACTTGTTTTAATGGTTCAAGGATGACGGGGCTCCAGCAAAGAAACCAAAGCTATCGCCTTCGCCAACCAAAGTCGCTATTCCAGACGATTTCTTAGATGCAATAACGTATGAGATTATGTGCCAGCCGATACGACTACCCTGTAGCCTAGCAGTAGATGCTCTTACTTTAGAAAAGTACTATGCAGAAGAAGCTAAATTCGGACGATTACCAAATGATCCGTTCACAGGAATTACTTTCACGGAAACGTTCAAGCCGTTAGCTGACGCTGCACTGAAGTCGCGAATCGATACTTTTCTTGCACAAAACTCCGATGATGCGTCTCTCTCCAATCTGCCTCGAAGCCTTGGATCATCTCGTACGGGAACATCTCGTTCAATGCCAGTATTTCGAAATCCGAATCTCAATTCCGTTAGTACAGCCCGGAGTAACAGGACCACTTCTACGTTTGGGTCTTCTGACTTTTACGATCTCGGGTCCTTTGACGACCCTTGCTACGGAAAATACGATAAGCTATACCCTCAAATCACTAACAAGCCCAAGGCAACTGTATCGTCCGTTCGGGATTTGAATAGTAGCGATCAGATGAGTTACGAATTATTCAAAATCCTCTCAACTGGCACCCCGTATTTATCAAAATCGGCTTCCAAATCCAAAATTGAAAAGAAGTGCAAAGACTGTAATCTTGTTCTCAGTATGACACATGGCACATCAACATTTTACATAGGATTATGCGACCATAGTAAGGAATTTTGTTTATAAATTAATGGTATTAAGTATGCAATAATTAATCTTTTGTTTCATTTTCCTGTAGTAATCCTGTGCCGAATCTGCCTGTCAAAGACTGATAAGAAAACATTGAAGACGTGCAGTCAGTGCGGTATTGAGTGGAGAGCAAGAGACTGTCTTCGCATTTACATTTAAGGTGTATGCCTTTTGAACGGTCCATTTCGAAAGTCGTATAGTTTTAAATCTTTGGTAGCTGTAATTGTAACATAAAAACCGAATGTCCTCGTAATCATTAAAGTAATCGTTATCGGTCGGCTCCTTTCATCAATTCAACTCGTGCGGAAGCCATATGCGATAGTGTGGGTCAATAATTTGAATAACGTTGCTATGCAGTGCTTGTGCTTGTATGCACAATCAGCCTGAAGTCTTCATAACTTTTTCGTGTTGTTAGTTTAATTTGCTAAACTTGTCAGTCGTGAAGTTAAATTCTTCGTAAAAACTTTAATTTTGATTAAATTGTTACTCTATGAATAATGCAACCGTAATTCTAGTTCGTTGCAGTTTCTCGTACATCTAACATCTAACATCATTTTATGGTTGACGGTTACTCCCACAATTTTTGCGTCATTAATTTATTAAATAGCTATTTTTTATTGTTCATACCGTTTGGTTTTGTCTATAGTCTATACTTCGGTCGTACAAAATTCGTCCAGCTCTATAATATTATTTGCCTAGATTTTAAAGTCAGTCTAGCATTGTTGTAACTTTTGTTTGTCGAATTAATTATTGCTAGTGATGTCAATTGGGGTTAGTTATACGCGATATTTACTAAGCTGTTCTTTATTACTGAGAGGTTATACAAATACATAATATTTATTTTGAGTGACTAAGAGAACCCGGTCTTATCAAACTACAAGGCAATCTTCCACACCATGAACCGTTTGGAGTATCTCTGAGTGAATTAGTTTTAGTGAAATGGCTAATTATTTCAGGTCGTTGGAGGATTTATTTCTTGGTAAACATCAGCAAGTTTCAATGCTGAGACCATCTTATATTTTTACCAGCTTACCTTTCATTCATTTTTTTTCCTTTTCAATGCAAACCTGTGCAGTCATTGGCCAGTACTAATCCTATAATTCTAGATACTATTTTAAGTTTTAGTGAGTTTGTTTGTAGAATTGAATATTTTAAGATCTCGTTTTGCTAATTTAGAGGTAGATGTAGAATTTATATTCTCTGTAAAAGATACCATATAATTGTAAGGTACGTGAAGAATCAATTTGCTGACAAATGCTTAGTGCTGTACAAAAGAATGTAATGTATGACATTTTGATAAACGTGTCAACCTTGAAAGCCGGAAGTAGTTACCTAGGTTAGGTTACATGTCGTTTAACCCAGACCATGTCCATATTCTTATATTGAAGAGAAACTTCTGCATTGTTTTTCTAACCGGACTGTGGCATTGGGGTAGGTAAAGTTGAATAGCTATTGAAAACATGAAATCATAATAAGCTTTAACGTTTATTTTACAACGCATTCTAGATGTTATAAGCCTATTAGGTATATATTACGGTCTTAGAAGTCAACTTGCGTTAGCGAAAAAAACTGAAGGCAATGCAGTTTAGTTGAATAGGAAAATCCTGACCGACAGTATCGTATCTGAGTCTGGAGCTTAATCTAATGAACTTCAGTTACTGTTCTTTATGAAGTTATTATATACTTTATTTTGTACCACTCAACATACAAATTTCTTTGAATATTTCATCGAGATTTCAGAATCCCTTCCTCTTCGTTCTCCTAATTTTACATTTTTGCGTATTCATTTGCTAAATTAACTATGAGAACTGATTATTAATGTATTTAAATCATATTTTGTTTTCCAAAGCATAAATCAAATAAAGTTTTAAAATTCAAAAATGTGCAGTTGCTGTCTATTCGCATTCAGATACATGCCGTGTGTCTGGACGTAACGCAAATGAGTCGTTCATAATAACTATTATATGTTGAGGATGTCCCTTATAATGCTACTAAACTCTACGGGAATATTCAGAAATAATTTGTTGAATGCTCACTATTGTAATTTCAATTGAATAACTAGCAATTGGTAAAATCAAAAACATAGCAAGATTTATTTAAAATATACTTGACAATTTTTGTTCATCCTAAGGCGACTTCATCCGGTTGCAGAGTTATAAGACTTGCAGAATTTTCCACCAAATCTGATATCGAAACTCTCCCTCTTTGTTTTATAAATTTTGCGAATTCCTTTAATTCCTCTTCAGATATGTAAATAAATTTCCCACGATCATCCATCACTCCTGAAATCATAGTTAGTATTAAGTTTAGTTGGTTAAATGTCTAAACCGTCTCTACGTTGAGACTTTACGTCTTCTCGACTGTACCTGTCAGTCTTCCTTCTTCAACTAACACTTTAAGACGATCAATAGCGTCAGGGACTTTCAACCCAAACTGGGTTGCCAGTTCTTCAAATAGAATAACTTTCTTCTCCTATGCAACCGTAAGATCCCATCGCAATTAAATACTGAAATCCTTTAAGCTATTAATGTCTACATTTTTTAGTCACCTGAATGTGGTTGATAAATTTTTCAATTAGGTTTCCTTCCTCCTCTTCTTCAACGGCTTCACAACCTTCTCCCTCCACGCTGAAGCTTTCTTTCATTGCTAAATACGCTTCTAATTCCCTTTGAGCCTGCTCTTCCCGAAGTCTTTTTTCTTCTGCCTCGCGTCTCCTTTCTGCTTCCAACTCTTGCTGTTCCCGACTAATTAATAGCAATCAGCCAATTGTTAAAACTAATCATTAACTTCCAAAGTATTAATTAAATCCCAGAATTTTTCACTTACGTTATCCTATCAATTTCTTCTCTAGCCTGTCTGACCTTTTTATCTTCTCTGAACCGTTCTTCTGCCTGTTTTAAAGAATGCATGAGAGTTTAAAATTAGTTTTTTTTCTACAAAAGCTGCAGCAACACATCGTTTACCTCTCTCTGAGATTTTTTTTCCAATTTAGCTTCCAGCTTGGCCCTCTTCTTTGCCCCCAATTTAGGATCACTTAGTCGCTCATCCAATTCAACCTCTCGGTCAGAATCGTCTGACTCTCTAGCAGCCTGGTTTCGACCTGCTCCAGCTCCATCATCCGAATCCGAATCATTCACTATTTATTTAAAAAAAAGGAATTTAAAACAGCAACATGAGCTCAACAACGGCTACAAATGCCATAAAGATTATGCTCTACCTAAAGGTCTTCCTCGCCTATTTCTAGCAGCAACTTGTCGTCTATTAATTCCAAAGACCCTTTGCCCTTGTGCAGGTCTCCTGATCTCCTCTCCTCCCTCGTTGGCCGGAGGTCCTCTGGATTTCGAAAACCACAAAGCAACAGCCCCCAAAATTAAGAGCACAAATGCGAGTCCTCCATACAAAAGAAAGTCATCCGCGTCCCCGTCCCCACCAAACCCTTCTTTACCCGTTTCTGGCATTTTTACTGGTCCCGACAACTTATCATCTATTTCTCACTTCCTGCAAGAACAAAGATGGATAAATGACCAAGTAAAATCACAATAATCACACATTTCCTTCTATAATCCATATCAACTGTATCTTCAGTCCGACTACATATCAAGTACCGTATTTCCCGAAATAATTTACCAGGGGAATTATTCTATCTAAAGAAAAAATTAGAAATTCTATTACCATGTACAAGATAGGGCAAATAAATTTAAACTTTTAGCATGGAAAGGTAGGGGGGCATTATACGGGGAGAATTATTTCGGTGGGGGCATTATTTCGGGGAAAACGATGACTTTAATACTGACGCGTTTAATGTTAAAAAAGTACCTTTCGAAAGACAAATGTTGCAAATTGAAGGCAAGGAGCGGGTCCATAAAGCCTACTCCTCCAGTAAGTAATTAAAAGATCCCTCCTGGGCAGATAAAGAAGGTCAAAGGTCGTCCAAGGGGTCGGATTCCGAACCCTCCTGGGCAGATAAGGAAGGTCAAAGGTCGTCCAAGTGGTCAGATTCCGCTACATTAGCCTTAAATTTATAAAATACGGTGTAATTTGAAAGGTGTTTTTTTTTGTTTTTGGAAGGAAGGAAGACAGGTGGTTGAGTGAAGGAAGGTGGTTTTTTCAAACCCCGTTCTTCTCCTCCTGTCACTTCTCGCCTGTTGTCGGACGTGGGCTGGTGGTGGACTCTTGTATTGGTGGATCTCTGTGAGCTGTTGTTGTGGAAAGGTCAAAGGTTATCACCTAGGAAACGCAGGATTTTTTGTTCAAGCCCCCTCCCCCTGTGGTAATCCTCTGCATCGTCTCTGGAGAGGTCAAGGGAGGTTATTAGGGTTCTAGAATAGGCCATAGGGCTGGTTGGTTGTTTTGATTTTGTCCTTCTGGAGAGGAAGCTTATCGGCACTTGGTTGAGGAGGCTTATCGGCGTTTGAGAAGGGTTATCGGCGTTTGAGGAGGGTTATCGGCATTGGGCTTGAGACGTTGGTTTGAAGCTGGAAGAAGTAAAGATGAACTATCTTTGGAATGTTGTGGTGGTGCTTGTTTTGTCGTTGTCATCCGTGACCTCCTTGTATTTTCATATCGCGGAAACTGAAAGGAAATGCTTCATCGAGGAGATTCCGGACGATACTACTGTCATTGGTTTGTAGGAGATTATGCTATAATTATTGGGAGTTTGGGGGTCATTTGCGTGACCACTGGGGGTACGAGGGTACATTGTACCCTCTGGTTTTTTAATGTACCCTCTAGAATTCCTGGAAGGCTCTATCCTTTACATGTTGAGCAAGCTCCGTCCAGCCACACCCTTTCTTATCCTTTCTTATCCTATTTGTGCCCCTCGTGGTTGCGTGGTTGAAAGTTGGAAGTAGACGGGGTTTTTTAATCTGGGAGTTGGTTAGTAAGTCGGCAGAAAAACGCTGTACTGACTGGCCAAATGGAAGTGGGTGATGATGTATTTTTATTTTAACCATATGGTTTTGTACTTTTTGTAGGTATCTATAAAGTGGAGCTGTATGACCCTCGTACGAATGGATTTATGCCTTCTAGTCCGGGAATTGGAATGCATGTCGAGGTTCGGGATCCGGAGGATAAGACCGTTCTGTCTAAAGTTTATAGCTCGGAAGGTCGATTTACTTTTACGTCTCATACTCCAGGCGAGCATGTAATCTGTCTTCACTCCAATTCTACTAAATGGTTTGCTGGGTCGCAGTTGGTAAGTTTATACAAAGTATCTGGATGTTTGACAAGTTTATCAAGATTTAGCTAATCTTGTATTCCTTTTCGGTACTTTTCAGAGGGTTCATTTAGACATTCAAGTTGGGGAACACGCCGTAGACTATGCTAATGTTGCTCAGAAAGAAAAACTAACTGAATTGCAATTAAGGGTTCGTCAATTACTGGATCAGGTTGAGCAAATTACTAAGGAGCAGAATTATCAACGGGTAATAAGTCATTTTATGCATTTTTGTTAATAACGGGTAGCGTCGAAAGTGTCGTATTTTAAAAGTCTAAACCCATTGATATCCGATCTTGTATGCATATTATGCTTACTGTATGCCCTTTTTCCATTATGTGTACATAAATGAGCCCCCATTCAAGCAATTATATCGTTATATGGGATTTAAATTGAACTAACGAACTGCATTCTCAATCGTTTGGTGATTAATATGTAGTATTCTGAGCCCCAGTTATATGTATTTTCATTGATTTCATTTTTCAGTACCGCGAGGAGAGATTCAGACAGACAAGCGAAAGCACCAACCAGCGTGTTCTTTGGTGGTCAATACTTCAAACGGCCGTCTTATTAATTATGGGTTATTGGCAAATGCGTCACTTAAAATCTTTCTTCGAAGCCAAGAAGTTGGTGTAAACTGAATCTGCATGTTTTTACATATATTTAAGTGTACTAGAATGCATTATGCAAAATTGCCTTTGTTGTATTTAAAACGAATTTGAGTGAAAGTATTTTAAAATCTAGTTATAAACTTTATTTGAATTATTAAAGCCAAAAATAAATGTTACGTTGTACACCTTTTCCTTAAAAGATGTCTAGTTTCTTAGTTATCTTTGCGGCACATTCTTTTTTTTTAGCTAATATAAATGTCCATCAACGCAACAAAACGCAAACAGCAAACTCTGACAAACCAGCTAGAATATCTTAAAAGCGTTTGTAAACATATCCAAAACAGCTCGAAAGATCTTTAGCTGCCAGGCAAAGTACACAACACATCCTCTCATTTTCCAAGCAAATGCAATGCTTTTAGTTCTTCTACTGGATGGAAGAAAAAAAATCTGTAATAATATTTATTTATTTACTTGTCTGAACTATCCATAACCATGAGATTTATGCTCTCATCAAATACACACAAAAGAGAGCATGAGGCACCGCATGCCTTCCAATGTAATATTTAGAACACTTACAAAATACAACTTATATTGAAAATGAGTTCACTGACTTCTCTCCTCAAGCCACTCTCTTAAGACTCTCTGAAAGACGTCTTAACTTGGAAGAGAGATAGCCCAGAAGACAAAACTATAAATGAAGATGCAGGCCAAATATGCTCATATGAATACCAGAATTTATGCATAAAGCAGGAAATATTTTGCACGGTTAAAATGAAACCAGAAAGGGAGATCAGGTCATGAGGTAAAGTCAGTCAACATCAAAACGCGATAAGGCTGATAAGAGTGAGTCTTTGGAGGAAGCGATGAGTAGCTTATCAGGCAGTATTTACTCGTCTCAAGAAGAGCAACCATCGCATCCCAAAAGATCCCGTCCACCAATCCTTAACAATAAGAAGTCCAGTTGTTGCTGCAGCTCTAAAATGGTCAAACTCAGCTCTATAATAATTTTAGCGTTAGTTCTGACGGTGGTGGTCACTATTGCGGTAATAGCGGACCCTCAGGATGAGACTTCGTCCCGGCCTCGATCTCGACCTAAGCTTAGCTCTGTCCGAAAAAAGAAGCCGGTAGGTGCGTTAAAGGCCGCTACAACCCTTTCGCCTCTAATTGATGAGACCAACCTGCTTGCTGAAGAAGTTACAACTAATGAAGCTATCTTATCAAACGTGGGTACGACAACGCTATCTGAATTAGCATCATCCACATCGACACCAGCAAACCCGTCTCAGGTGACCAAAGCAAAAAAAATTGCAAGAACTCCAAGCAGTTCCCCCTCCCCTCGTACCCCGGGGGTCTCTGTTCCTGCAGACTGTGGTGAGTGCGACCAAGATGAATGTCCTACCTCAGGAAATACCAACTGTTCTAATGGTGTGGTAAGTTTTAGTTTTATGGAATGAACAAAAAGCATGGAATGCATTGGAACAAGCATAAAAAATCATATATCATCGTACAGGTGCTGGACCGTTGTTCCTGTTGTAATGTGTGTGGGGCTGGGGAAGGTAAACTATTACAGGATTGCATAAAAAAATATATAAAATGGCCGTAACTCCAATCACAAAATATTTTAAGGTCACCGATGTTTCAATTCTACTTTGAGACTTCCATACAACCCTGAAATAGGAGTTTGTGGATCTGGAATGGCGTGTCTTCTTCGAAGTGATTTAGAACCAACGGTACAAGTTGTGCAAAGCTATGCTACTTTCGGATAGCAGTTTGCCGGACTACTTACATTGAATTTGTTAGGGCATAACCGGTTTCTTAACTTGTTTTCTAATATTTAGGAGCCTCGAGAAGCCCTTTGTGAATGTAGGGACAAACGGGTAGTCTGCGGAAGTGACCAAGTTACATACCTGAGCGAGTGTCGCTTAAGGGAAGCCGCATATGCAAAACCTGGATTGGTTGTAAGTGCTTGGATGCCTTGTGTTGCAGGTAACAAAAATAGTATTGATATGCTTGACCTTATCTTCTTTTAAAAAAATCCTTCTAAAAATATGAATTAATGATAACTTTTCCAGCCCCATTAATCACTACTCCAGTAGAAAACATGACAGTCCCCTTAGGAGAGGACGTCTCCATGAGCTGTGAAGTGCGAGCTTATCCGGGTAATTATAGAACAAAGGTTCTTCTTCATAAGTAAATTATAAGAAACCCGGACCTTTTTATTGAATAAAACTGAATTTAATTTAATGCCCAGCCCCCGTTTTACATTGGGAGTTCCAACCTGAAGAATCTAATGATCCACCATTGATTCTTCCGGGTGAGTTAGAGTGTTAATATGAAGATGTTATTTGTCCTGTCTCTGTCAATACCATCATGCCATATCATATTTCTAAATGTGAAGGAGACGATTCCGGGATCGTTGTGGTTATTCGTGGAGGTCCAGAGCAAATGATGACCACAAGCTGGATCCAGATAATTTCCGTGACCGCAAAACGACAAGGAACTTACTTTTGCGTTGGGAAAAACACCAAAGGAATGGTTCAAACCGCTGCTGCCGTAACTGTCTACAAAAGTAGCGATTTTGACAATGATGGCATCTAGAATAAATCATTTGCAATCTGAGTCATTCTTTTGATATGTGCTAGTCTTTTAAAATAAACGTTCTACCCTTTTTCATCATTATTTGGCATCTAAACGCAATAAAAAACTGATGAGTAAAATTTGCATATAGCAGGTCAGGTTACTTTATTTAAAGCAATAGGGCCATTTTATAGTTTGATAGGGATTCGGCAAGCCCAATATGAAGGATTCAAAAAGTACAGACAGTTATGTTGCTTTTCTTTGAGACTCGGAATTCACAAATTTTAATTCGCCGACGTTGATTAGATTTTTATTGTTTAACGTGTACAATACCTTTTATTTTATTATACCTTTTCGTAAATTGTCTCGTGAATTTTATAGGAATTGGTGAATTGTTTTAGTTTAATTTCAAGTAAGGCGTTAGCATAGCATACTGGAATTGCTTTAGAGAGGATGATATTCACTTTGACGATGCAACAATATTAACTCCTTTTGTCATTTGGATTTGATAACTCATAATTAGAATAAAGTACGATTCAGACACTTGCTAACCATATAGCAACAAATGTTACATACAACACTGAACACGATCCTTGCAAAGTAAAACTGAATAATTTTAGAGGCATTATGGATGATGCCTGCGACTTTGAAATGCCATAAGGGATCATAAATAATTCAACTACCCGAAAGCTATGGAAGCTTGAAGAGTACATTTGCATGGCAAATTATACAAAGCGAGAAATTATGTCAGGAATATCTAACAGCAAAATTACTTTAAGTGATACCGTTTATTCGCGACGTGTATCCTACAATTATGGACATCGGCTAAGAAAAATGACATTTTAGGGTGGCTGTTTGAGTAACGGTTATAGTAAACGCATTATACCAGTACCACTTAATGACATTCGTAATTTAAAGGGTTTGTTCAATAAGATTAAGGACCGTGACCCTACGGGGGCCGGGGAAGATGAAGGGGATCAAAGGTCGTTTTTAAGTGTGGCCCATGATAAGAAAGTAAATAGGGAATTCATTTTAAGGGCAATTTTATTGGCAGGAAAGGTTTTATTCATCTCAAAGATCCATGTGCATTTGTTGAGCTTTTCCTTAATTTATTTGCCAATGTCTATGAGTTGGTCTGAATTATTAGAAAAATACCTTGTTAGACTTAGTTAAGTATGCTGGTTGATAAATCATAATTTCATCTAAAGTTTTAAAAAGCTTTACAACTTGTTCTTTCTGTGGACTTTAATTTGCAGTTGCATTTTTTGCATTTGAATGAAAATGTAAGTTTGATAAAGTATCTGCGGATAAAAGTAAATCCGGTTTCAATTCCAGAGTTACGGCTTCGAACCAGAAAAACCCAAATTGTTTGAATAAGATGGAACAAAGTAAAAATGTTAAAATGAAAAGGCAAGAGGGAATTATTCGAGGGAAACTGTGTAGGTTGGCGAACGGTTGAAAGACGCTTGCTATCGGTAATCTAGGAATAGGATTAATGCCTAAAATGTTCCCTATTTATGCTTCCAATTTACGTACATAGTTAATAAAAAGGACGGAAAGTAAACTGACGGAACTGGATTAAGTTAGTAAGTTTCTGACATCTCATGATGTCATCATTTAATTTTAAAATCCTTAAAATCCTCCTACTTTTTCTAGAAGCTAGTTGGCTAGATAAGTGGGACTAACAATGGGAACAGCTTAAAATTTAAGCTCCTGTCCTGTAGATAATTCTCAAAACAGCGTAAATAAAACTATACGAGGGTTATCCCATCAATTAGAAGCCAAACCGCTTACTCATTAAATACATTTATTACTCTTTTTTTTATGTATTTCATGCGACTTGTAAGAATCTGAACATGAATTCCAAATAGCTCTACCTAATCTCGAATAACCTAAAATATTTGAAAGAGCTTTGAATAATTAATACACAAAATTAGACTGTTTAAAGTTCAATTATTGATGATGATTACGGGCTTTACTGATGCAATGATGCATTTCTTAAAACAAAAAACTGGTTTTTAAGAAATTCCATACCACTACTGCCAAATGCATTGTTAATCCCTCAAGTTTACTAAAAATAAGTGCATTGTATGAATGTATGTGTTATCAATTTTTGTGTTAGGGATAGGCTCTTGTCAAATTTGTGTAGATATAACAAAAATGTAAAGATACAAATAGATCGTATTGATTCATACAATTTAAAGAAGCGAGACTTGTAAAAATCCTTATCCTTTTTCACGACGTAGAGTACGCATTATTGAAGAGTATAATTATTGACATTAGAGAACAGAACACGCTCTCATGAATGACCTATGTCCTCAGTTGTTTTATGAATAGTCGTCTTGTCACTAAACCCATATATTTGTGTCACTTTTGTTATTCAATCCACTTCTGGAATCATTCTTCAGTCATCTGCCTTCAACTTCACTTTATTGGCTTATCAGAATAACCAAGAAGCCTTTTTGAGTGATGGTGTTGATCAGTCTCGTTTAGATTTGATTTAAAGTAACTGCATAAAGTGCGTTTTGTGGAAAAGTTTGATGCTGCATTAGAATTTCAAACTTTTACTGGTTCAAGAATGGTTTTTAATTGAAACTTAGTTCTGATTTCTTGGCCATAATTCAGTTTGCATAGTGTTCCAAATTTTATTTTCTAAGAGAATTTGCAGACTCCACCGATTCATTTTAGAAAAACGTATCTAAAAATGTTTCCCCGTATGAGTACTCAATTGTTTTACTTCATCCCTAATTCCCGATACTTACTGAAGAATGCAACTTCATTAAGAAGGCTTCATCGGATGTCAAATGTAAGTCTTAATCTAGTACATATTCCTTTGCAGTTATTTTTTAAAATGCTATGCATGCCGTCCAATTTCCAAGCTCAAATTCTGAATCTAATTCGGTTTTTGCTTCGTTTTTATGAAATTTTACTTCTACCTTTTAATGCAGTTATCCACGAACTGTCACTCCCAAAAATACTCTTTCATTATCCATGGAGCTGTATTAGTTTCATTTGCCATTCGAAAAATTTCTATGTAACTGGCGTAATTGCTGTAATATTTTTCATCCTGAAGATCTACAGGAACTTCTCCTGTTCCCAAATGAGGCTGGAGTTGAGCACAAAAATAGGTACTTCAAACGGTGGAAACAGTCTAATGAGTTACAACAGACCGTTACAATCCAGGTCAGACCTTTCTTCCGCACGAAGAATCGTCGTGAAAGTTGGAAGTGCTGTATTAACCAGGGAGGATAACTGCGGACTCGCCCTTGGTAGAGTGGCTTCTTTAGTGGAGCAGGTACGTCAAAAATTGCTTATCTGCTTAGTAATGTATTTCCTGAAATAATGCCTCTAGGGAAGGAATTGTTTAGAAGTAAAAATTAAAAAACGCTTCAAAAGAGTAAGATAAAGCAAATTTTAGTTTTTCACATGGATAGGTAGGAGGAATGGTATACTCGTGGAGCTATTAAGTAACGGTTGAATTATTTCGTGAAATGCGGTACATACCCTTCCCCACATTCAATTAGTGAACAATATTTTCAGGTTGCTTCATTACAAAACAGCGGTCGTGAGCTTATCATGGTCACCAGTGGAGCTGTTGCTTTTGGGAAACAAAAACTTGCTCAAGAATTGGTCATGTCCATGTCCATGAGAGAAACTCTGCATTCAAAAGACAGATCAGTGCATGTGAGTCCACCTTGTACCAAATCTACTGCCAGTATATAATTTAACACTTTAGAGCTGCTGCTAACAATAATGAGCTTAGTTTGCTTTAGATAGAATCCATTGAACTATGGTAGTTCAGTAAATAATTCTTATCATTGACACATGCCCTGCTTAAGTAATTAATTACTAAGCTTTGCATCAATTCTTTTTTGCCTTATAAGGATGAATAAGGACTTTATACTCCTTCCAACGTTAAATAAAAGATTACACTTTTAATTTTTTTTTTATCAATGTACGTCAATCCTCTATATTTTCTTATGGCATTGTTGTATCTTTGCCCTTGCCCCCGAATCCAACATAAAAATGATGGATTCAGTTCAGCACATCTATAACATTCGCTATTAATATCGCTTTGGAAAACAGGATAACTTTTAGAACTAATGGGTATGCGTGGTCGATTATATGGTAATTTTACAGGGGAAAGTTGTCCTGGAGCCACGAGCCGCAGCGGCCGTGGGTCAGTCTGGATTAATGTCCTTATATGAAGCCATGTTTGCTCAATATGGGGTCAGAATAGCTCAGGCAAGAGTTTAAAACGTTTATCTAGTTTCAACATGCTAAATGTTTTCATGAAAATAATTCTATGAAATTTATAATAAACCTGCAACAGGTACTAGTTACAAAAGCTGACTTTACTGATGACTATACCAGAAAACATTTATTCCAAACCATGTCAGAATTGCTTGCCTTGAACATTGTCCCTATTGTCAATACAAATGACGCTGTTGCTGCACCACCACAAGTATACGATGCTTTGGAAGGGGTAAGATTGAGTAAAGTTAATACTTAAATGTAAAGACATGCTTTAGGTTTCATTTGTCATAAAATTGACTGGGTATCGTTCCAACTAGGATATTACTGTTAACGATAATGACAGTTTGGCAGCTTTGTTGTCGGCAGAAATAAGAGCAGACTTGATGGTCCTAATGTCCGACGTTGAGGGGGTTTTTACAGGACCACCAGGCCTAGACGGATCGCGTCTTATGCATACATATTGCCCTTCTTTAAACTCTTCTGGAGTTCGATATGGAGCAATGTCGAGAGTTGGATCCGGAGGAATGCAGTCCAAGGTTGTTTATTGTTCATATAATATGCCTATTCTTATTCGTTACTGCCACAAAATAGGCTTCCCTGTTGAAAAACTGCTTGCTTGCTCTGTTTGCTTATCTCATTTTGCAAGATAACGCCAATTGCAATATTTTTTTTAAAATGCCCATTCCATATTTAAGTTCCCGTATCTGCAGGTGTCTGCAGCGACCTGGGCTCTTAACCAAGGCATTCCTGTGGTTATCTGCAATGGAGCCAAAGAAGGGTCTCTCAGTTCTGTAATCAATGGACGTCGCGTTGGAACCTTGTTCACCAGTCAGCCTTTGGGTACCCGATCTCCAGAGCACATTGCGGAAATAGGTTAGATACCTTTAAGCTAATCTGTTAATATTACGGTCTTATATCAAAACAAAATGATGCAGGAATATGCAAGCAAAATAAGTACAGTGACAGTGTACTCTCAAGCACATCAAGAAAAATGTGTAACCATAAGTAAAGTTTAGCATAACATTTTCAGCAAAGGAAGGGGGCCGACTTCTTCATAATCTTTCAGGAAAGCAAAGATCAGAAATAATCCACAATATGGCAGATCTACTGATATCTAGAAAGCAAGACATTCTCATATCGAACGACCGAGACTTAGAGTTGGCTGAGGTTGAAAGTCTTGATCCAGCTATTCTTGACAGACTGAAATTGAATGATCAGAAGATAGACAACCTATCAATAGGTATTTTATTCATGTTATGTTAAGAACTTTCTTCATCGTTGCATTGGGATTAAATACGACAGTTGCTAAATTATTATCTCAATACACAGATTGAATTTAAACGTCTAGTTTGATAAGCGTACTGAAATATTTTCAATCAATAGGACTTCATCAACTGGCTCAAGACTCTCCTCACATCGTGGGAAAGACTATTCGACAAACCTTATTAGCCAAAGGACTGGACCTTCAACAGATAACTGTGCCGATCGGTTTACTCCTTGTAATTTTTGAAGCCAGACCTGATTGCTTACCTCAGGTAAACATTAAGTGAATGCATTGCAGTAAAGCTTTTACGGTTTCATAAAACTCATTCATTTTACGCAGCATGTCCAGCAAAATGCTCACAGATATTGGAAAGAAGTAAGAAAGGGTTTTTTTAGTTAGCACAAATTTACGTAGACATTTTACTGAATTAAGTTCCACTTTACGTAAATTCTTTATGTTTCTACAGCATATTGAATTTAACTTTAAGTGCCTATATTCCTTTGGATTACACCAACTTTTACATTTAGTCACCATCATCATTATAGCTTGTCCCAGTATTTTAAAATGATTTGTTTCTGATCTGTACAAGGGTCTTTCTAAGCTTTTAATATATATATTCTATTTACTAATGGGTAAAAATATACCATTATTAACCGTATCAAAATGAGTCATGAATAACTCAACTTTTCCCTTATTATGGGTCTTTTCCTGAGCTTATTAGCACTGACAACAGTTAACACTTATAAGGGACTTTTTATACATCTGCGTATTTCACTATAGTCATACTTAAATCTCACTTCTAAGGCAATTTAGATTTATTTTATCAAAGCATCGAAATAGGTTTTGTGTTTTAGAAAAGCCATTGTAAATTAAAAATGCATATCATATCCAGGGTTAACCAAGGAACATGAATCATTTTTATCAAAATCAGTTATACTTTGCAAGCTGATTGAAAACTAATTAATAATTAGTCTGAAAGAGATGCGGTGCAAGATATCAAAGTTGATTGAAAGTTTATAATCTTTTGGTCCGATAATAGTTTATGCTAATGTTAGAATGTTTTTAATGATCTTTTTACCATTCGCTTTGTTGACAGATAGCCTCTTTGGCCATCGCTTCTGCCAATGGATTGGTTTTGAAAGGTGGCAGTGAAGCTGTAAATACTAATAATACGTTGATGTCAATTGTTACAGAAGCTCTACTGTCCCATGGGGTTCAGAATTCTATTCAAATGGTATGAAATGACACCCAGAGTAGTAGCTCCACTCTTTTTACTCTCTATTGGTTATTCCCTCTACATTATACAGATATTAAATTCTAAACGTAATATCACGTTTTATAAGGTAACATCACGAGAAGATGTTAGCGAGATCATTGGCTTGGGTATGGTAGACCTGATAATACCTCGAGGTTCCAATCAACTCGTTCGCCAAGTGACCAGCATAGCTCAAGGAGTACCCGTTTTGGGACACGCTGAAGGAATATGCCACGTGTACGTTGATACAGATGCAGATCTTGACAAGGCATTGCATATTGGTAGGAATGGGAAACTTTAATCCTTGCTAATGACGTACTAGTATGTATCATTAGGCCTAACTTCGCTGCTTTGAGTATCTATCTCTAAGATACTTCATGTGAACGCTCTGTCCCATCCGTCCGTCTTGTCTAACCCTTCCGTCCGGGTTGTAATTTCGAAACGGGTCAACATTTTTAATTCCGTTTTCGGATTTCGGTTTACAAAGTCAAACTGAAGGCTGCATTCTTAGATGGGTAAAATCGATCACACTCACTGACCTTAGGAGTCAAGGTCAAATATTAATGTTCAAATTTCAGATTAGGACTTTTTACTACTGTAGTTTATGGGTTACAAATACACCATTTGATATGTTTACACCTCGCTTCGACCTTTCGTGGACGCACCACAAGGTCAAACTTCAATTACAGTTTCTGGTTCACGTAGAAACTACATTACAAACGAAAGCGACTAGCGTAATACATTTATTGGGCATCAATAGACCGCTCCCACTGACTTGTAGGGGGTGTGGCTGTGGCGAATTAAATGTCATTGCTCAAACCACTTAGCGATACTTGTATATGTCCATTTGCAATTGTTTATTATATTTTTTTCAGTCAAAGATGCCAAGTGCAGTTATCCTGCTGCATGTAATGCAGCCGAAACAATTTTACTTCACAGAAACTTACTGGGGAAGAAAAATTTTTTTGCGAATCTTTGTGACATGCTGAAATCTCAAAATGTGAGCTATATGGCCTTGCTAATTTTTCTGAACACAAACAAATGAATTTAAATAACTCTTCTACGTCATTTTTAGGTTGAAATTTACTCTGGTCCGACCCTCTCAAAAGAATTAACTTTTGGACCTCCACCTGCCAAGTCTCTTCGTACAGAGTACAGTCGACTTGCTGTAACAATCGAATTAGTATCAGATGTATTAGGAGCCATTGACCACATAAACACCTACGGATCATCTCATACGGATGTCATCGTTACAGAGAATGGTGAGTGATATCAGGAGATATGGATAAATACTTCGAAGCGTTTTCCCCGGATGACGCTGATTAAATAAAATAATTAGCAAAATAGTATCGCAGGAACGAAAACAAAAGATGGAACCTAAATTCATTGATGACGTTCATCTGAGGTTTAAAGTAGAGACTCCGAACTCAGTCCCCCAGAACGGAGGTTCACAGGGGAACTTTTTACTAGGACTGAACATTCCTTTGTGAACCTCAACTCCGGTCTCTTAACAATAACGTTATATCTTATTTATCCTATATTCTTACAGGCTTACTTTAAAAGCATTTTTTCAAAGCAAGGCTGCGGTTTACATAAATGTTAAAAGATGGATGGAAACATATTTTTTAGACATCGACCTGAATTAATTGTTTACAGAAAAATCAGCTCGAGAATTCCTGAAGCGCATAGACTCCGCTTGTGTATTCCACAATGCCTCAACCAGATTTGCTGATGGTTACCGTTTCGGACTTGGGGCAGAGGTTGGAATCAGTACTGGCAGAATTCATGCAAGGGGACCTGTAGGAGTGGAAGGGCTACTTACGACTAAATGGATCTTGAAAGGTCATGGAGACGCTTCAACTGATTTTGGACCAGGATTAAGAGAATATGAACACATCAATTTGCCGACGGATGAAATCAAAGGAGAAATATTTAAACAGGAAGTTCACATGGGGAACTAGCTCTTATGTTTTTGGTGAACTGGATTAATAAATAAAAGTATCATATCCTTCTATAAAACATAATTAGCCAATGCTGATTTCATTTTGATAAATTTGGTAAAGACAATGGCGAAAGCCAAATATAAATTGAGCAAGTACCTGAATTAAAAAAATGGGTTCAATGGGAATTAAAGCTATGGCAATTTTATGCGGATTATGGTAGTCTTAAAAATTAAATGGAAACGTGGATTTTTTTTAAACTAGCAGCTCTTAAAACCCTAGTTTTATTCGCTTATGAATGACCATTCACTATAGATAATAGTAGGGTTACACTTATACAGTTTTGAAGAACATGAGTTGGGGCTTCTTATTAAATAATCTAATTCAACTAAAACTACTGCTTTAGTATATTTAATTCGAATTGTATTTAGTATTTATAAATGTAACATTTAGTTAATAATTCTATGGATTTAATAAAGCCATCGTTTAGATAAGTGTGAATCATACTTGCCTATGTCTTATGTCCTGCATAGCTTGTTGTCCCTGAAATAAACTGTTGAACTTTGAACTTGCATATTGAACTCTCTACGTACTAAAAAAACGAATACCTTTCTACAAGGAGATTTGCCCGAATGCGGAATCCTAAATTTTTCGAAGCTGCAAAATTTAATCCGACATTGGTATAGTTAGAATTTACATTTCAGGCCCAAGGCTTTATTATTCTCACTCCAGAACATGGATTAGGCTAAATCCTCATTTTTTTTCATTCTTACTACAACATAATTTTTTCGAATCTTTCCTGACTAGCCTAAAAGTTAGCTCATTTTTCTCGCAAGAACTTGTGTCAAGAGATAATCTAGAAAATCTAAAATACCATTTTCAAGTCGTTTGTCATGTTAACAAAACGCTCTGTAAAGTAAAGTGGTAATATAAACTATTCAACAGTTAAGTGATCTGCTTCTAATGTATACTCGTTTATGAAAAATTATAAAAGTTAATAAATGAAATGTCCATGCAATTATCCTGAGGGTAAGCGAATGAAGAACTACTAAAAATGTTAGCTCAGTTCATCTTTCCCATGCAGGCATATGCAGATATACTATGATTGTAAACATTATCCAACAAGTTAGAATACCACTGAGACCTTTGCCTACCTGTACACGGTGGACTGCAAAAAACATGAGTGAAACAGGCTAACACGCCACAATGACAGCTACGCCCACAAACAAAAGGGAAGTGCATCTAGGCTAGCAGAAAGTTTTTACTTGGAATTTATATGTTAATTGAGATGTTATCTATAGAATCCACATATTACAATCCTGCATCTAAAAGTTCATTTAAACTTGGAGATTGAAAGGTTTGAAGGAAGATATGTATATTCATTTGAAACCAGCTTTAATTAATTTATCTAAGGAGACTAAAACTAAGAGTATAATTATAATTTATTATTTAATGACTGACGGTTGATAGTTTGAGAGTAGCAAAACTTCTTGCTATCAATAAAAATATTTCAGTTCACCGAAAAGGCACTTTGTTTCTGTCAGCATGCAGAGAACTCCTGGCTGATTGATATTACTTGAGCTACTAGCTATTAAACCAATCGCAATTTTGATCATCTATTCCTTGAACAGTTTATGGCCTTAATGAAAGTCAACGTAAAATTCAATGTCATTCATTTTCTATTGTTAAGTTGATTTCAATATTAAGTATTATGCTATGGTTTTGGATGTGAACAATACATAACGTGTGATCCGGCTCAAATTGGCATTCCATGAACGTCTGCAACTTATTCTTTCTGTTTAGTTATTACTTCCTCAGTATAGGGTGATAATTTAGTAGCTATAGCCATATGTTAGCCTTTCAAGCTTCCAATAAGTTGTAAGTGATGCTGACAGTAAATCTTGCGTTGCACATTATGTTACTGGAATTTCATGTGGGTTAGCTCCTAAGAATGCATAGGCAAGGCATGATTCTTTATGTGAATTAATTTAAGAGTAGTTCAAGCAGCGTTGAGGGACAGAGAGCTGTAATTAATAGTAACATTAACCGAGCGAAGCCAAAATAGACGGACAGTACAGTGCCGTTCTGTAGAATAGAAGCTAATTTATGTTGCCCGTTATTTGCATCATGTCTTAAAACTAAAACTGCACGGATAACCTAAGGAGCAAAAGGCAAAACCGTTAGTTATATCTAGAATTATGAAAAATCTACTGGTTACGGTAAGCTCGGAGGTATATTGTATAGCGTAATGCATGACGGTCGAATAATTCACAGACAAACACTTTCTTATTTTAACAACATTCAGAACATAAAGGCGGCGAGGTAATCAATCCCTTGTACCATATTTAGAATGATTTTTATACACAGCATTAAGCTTCTTACATTTGTTGAGAGCATTTGAAACTTTTTAAATTCTTTTCTGACGATGTGGTAATGAGAAAACATTGTTGTATTAAAGTAGCATGCTTTGATAGTATTATGCAGATCATTTTTGTAGTAAAATTTCAACTTACAAGATAAGAATTTATTCTTTGTTGAGTCCGTCTTTATTATGTCTTGTCATCCAGCCATCCAAGTATAATATGTTCACGTTTCTAATCTCATTATCAAAGGTATTTTGTTATAATGTGCTTATAAGATAAGTGAAACTTATTTAGATTAATGCAAACACATCAGACTTCAGACACCCGTCTCACCTCATCACCATTCAGAAAATGTTTTGAGATAAGTCATCATACCTAAAGACAAGGTTGTCATACATAGGAGGACAAAGAAAGTTGGGTCCTTCTGTTTTAATTTTAATCAAAATTCTAATTTAGTCTTGTCTCATCGGAACGTTGGCGAATTTCACATTAAATTTCTAAATTGATTGACCTTAAAGGTAGTGGGACGACAGAATTAACTCTCTAAAAATTTACCATTAATTTGCAGAGGGTAAAATGTTTCATTTTTTGAGATATGTTTGTCGTAACCGAAATCATTTTTTACTAACTGCAACTCTTCTTCGTTTTTTCTCATAATTAATACATGTTTTTACCTATTAAAACTGAATATGTATGCTACTAAACTGTAGTCACATTAAAATGATTACCAGTTTTATTTGAATGTGGTAGACGGTGCTTACTATATCACAGTTCACAGCGAGAGCTAATGTTTTTTGCAAACGATGTGGATGTGAAGCTGCGTTGAGTGTTCTATTCTGTTTTATTTATTTATGATGCCTATTGGTTAGGTGCTTATTGATTCAAGTCTTGTTAGACAATCAAGTTGAAAAGTAGTATGGTTTTCAAATGAAAATGTACTCATGTTACAGCTTCTACACCCCTCCAAAAGTTTTCAAAGAGTTAGAATTGGGCATTGGCAAAATATTTTTACTGCATCTCACTTATTATTAGTCAAATTATCCGAAAAGCCGAAGGATGTTAAATCCTTCGGCTAAATCTAGAATAAAACACCAAATAGTATTAGTAAATGCAATACAGCGGTGGTGGCAATTGCATGAACAATTGTGGTTCCTTTATGATTTAGTTATCGTCTTATAGTCTTTACTTTCTCTAAATTGCTGAGTTATGTTGTCTTTAGTAAGAGTGACGCGGTGTTTTTATTTGATTGCCAGTAAAACCTAACTACTTTATATTTTGTCAACCATTTGATACGGAACTACGGAATAAGGCATACATTTGATTTTAAATTTAGATATTGAATGTGCATATATGATAAGTAATAACGGATTTGGTAAGTTTGTTAAACCATAATGCATCCACTTTCAGGACTAACCTGCCACGTTCACGAATTATCAGCAGCGTTACAAATGTTCATTCCTATTAGAATTGCATGTGCATCGCTCATTATTATCTTATTCATAATTTTAAAGCATGTTGCAATGAAATAGGACTCGGAGTTACCTTTTCAAGTTTAAATCTTGGTCTTCTTTGTTATATCGAACATTATGAGAAAAACATTCATTAAAGTAAAATGCAATACATTGGCATTCTTTGCTCTCCAAGAAAGCCCGATTGAATCGATCATTAAAAACTTAATGAAGTCAGTAGAACCATGTCGCATGGCATTACTTTACTAGTTTCCAAACGCCCGTATACTTTACTAACAGGCAAACGGTACTTTAGAAATTAATACCAATGCAATGGCAGCCCAAGACTGCCTTTTTAGCCATAACTAAATGTATAGCCTCATCTACATAGTCCTGATTTTACTTTACTTAAAACAATGACCATACTTCATAAGCCATTGTCATTGTTCAAGCTTTTAAAAGCTTAGGCATCTTTTAACTGATGGTGATTTTACCCTCTATCGCGATATTAGGTTCTTTTGTAAGTAATCCATCTACCAATAACCCGCAATATGGCCCACTAATTGTGAAGTCAGAGCAGAGGTGTGCGCTATATGGTATTCCAACTTTTAAAACCACTATCGTATATTCATCATTTGAATTTGATTATCAGCCATGCATATATGCTATTTTTGTGCAGAATTTCACTGTGCAACTAAATTGCAAATGGAAATTGAAATTAGGAATCAGTCAATACCTGCGCATCGTTCTATATCTAATGTAGAAAATGCGGAAAAGTTACCTTTTGGGTACCACAAAATAACTATAGATTGTAAACTGGAATGAGACGAGCCATCAAACGCCAATTGTTCTGTAGCGTTGATAAAAAAACTAGTCATTTTTAAAGCAATAGGACTCTTGTCAAAAATTAAAATCATAAATTCATCACCCATAGTCAACTCTGAAATTAAAAATTGCAACCGAATAAAATACCAATTTTTTATAATCAAAACAATTTCCGGTATGACTT
Source organism: Hydroisotoma schaefferi (assembly GCA_034682405.1). Classification (NCBI taxonomy): domain Eukaryota; kingdom Metazoa; phylum Arthropoda; class Collembola; order Entomobryomorpha; family Isotomidae; genus Hydroisotoma; species Hydroisotoma schaefferi. The sequence goes on from JAQFZX010000183.1 coordinate 41,792, forward strand.
AGTTCCATTTTTATTTATGGTTTCTTATTAAGTGAAACAATGGACAACCATTCTACTGTGCATAAAGCAGTTGGATTTATTGAGTTACTTTCGCTATAGTTTAACTAACTAAGATAGGTAGGTTTATGACATTAATTCGTCTTCGGAATTTCCGACCATTTAAAAAACAAAGTTCAATTGTTAGTTAAACGTTCTGGAACAGGCGATTACTAATTATTCAGTTCGAAGCATACTGATTGATTATATAATTGGCAATCATAGTCCAATCTTTCAAACTTTCTATTTATATCGTTCATTGTGACCTTGTTTTTATTCGAGAGAATAATCCTCAGGACGAAAGGAGCGAGAGTTAACGGAGCGATCTTAAGACACGAAAAAGTTACCAAAAATTTAACGCAAAGGAAGCTATTCCAACTAAAGTCCAGGGACGATTCATGACTTGTAAAACTTCTATGACCAGGTACGCCCCAAAGTATATCTTTGTTTCGTGTAATAAAAATAAAACGCTTTCAATGTCTGAGATTGCTTTAAGAAGGATAACAGTAGCACTGCATCCCATCAAATTGAGATAAACAGATCTTGTACTAAAGTTTGGTTAACTAAACCAAATGCTTCTTCACTTTAATGTGCACTATTTTATTGCATTATGTAGCAAAACGTAGCAACTTAAAACAAAAGTTATGACTTACAAATAGAAACATGCATGATACCGTTCTGTAGTAGTCAAGTCAAGAGTAAAGAATGAATTATGATGTCTGATTTCTTCAGACTATAATTCTAATTATTAGCAAAAGGCAAAAGCTGAGTAATAAATCTACCATGCCAGTACACGAAATGGGAAGATCTGGTTAAATGCTAGAGCCATATCTTCGCTACCTTTTATTTTGGTCTTCTAGAACTGACAACTGGTAGAGTAAAATACAGAGCAACTACTACTATTATTATTGATTCAAAGTAACAAAAATAAAGTACGAAGGATACCTTGAAGCTTCATCAAACAGATTCTTTAATTCACAACTGTTTGCTAATTACTCTGTTCCCTTCTATTCCGTTGAAGAATGATCAATTGCAAGTTTTTGTATGCAAAATCAAATAACATTTTTCTAACTCAATTCATTAACCATGCTCATTTTTCGTACACGCATTACACTGACGTAAAGTGATATATAATTCGAATGCGATGCAAGGGGTAAGCAAACCATAAGATAAATAGGCGCTCACGCACCTTTAGCTATGAGACCTTAAACCTCTAAAGACTCTTAGCTTTTATATCATTTGGCATGCTTATTAAGGAAGCGTAGCGAAGCCTTATGTGAATGCTCTGTCCGTCCGTCTGTCCGAGCGATAACTTTCGAACCGTTGAAGTTTTTCGAGTTCCGCTTTCGGATATTTGTCACTTAGGTTACAACTAAGGTTAAGTTTGAAGATGGACCTTGTGGTTCACACCCTTCAACGGTCACAGGTCACCAAAAGTTTAAATAGTAACCCTTATCAAGTTTGGTATTGTTTGAAAGGTATTAACTAGGACATTTGAAAGTAGGTTTCGGAATTGTTCTGTGACCCTCAGGTCAAAAGTTATGACCTTGCGAAGATCACATGGGGTAAGATGAGACTCTACTTCGAAATGGTACTCACAACCGTGACAACTTCATGGGACCCTATTTGGGCACCCCCACTTAGCTTGGTCAAACGTTATGACCTTGCGAAGGTCATATGGGGCAGTGTGGATTCAACTACCAAATGGTACCCACAACCTCGACAACTTCATACAACCTCAAAAATTTGTCACAGTGCCCCAAACACCCCAGAATGTCTCACATTGCCCTCAACACCCCAAACGTCTTCACTTAAACCCAACATTCCAAAATGTCTCAACTTGCCCCCCTAAATGTCTCCACTTGCCCCCTAAATGTCTCCACTTGTCCCCAACGCCCCTAAATGTCTCCACTTGTCCCCAACGCCCCTAAATGTCTCCACTTGCCCCCTAAATGTATCCACTTATCCCCAACGCCCCAGAATGTCTCAACTTGCCTCCAATACCCCACGCTAGCCTTCGTTACGCCCGTTTACAACGGTTTATTTCAATGGGTTTAGGCTAAAAGCTGAAAATACTAGTGATCATCTCAGCAACTACGTCACACCCATGATATGGAGTTACCCATTTTTGGTTACTCATTTTGAAATACCTACTGAGCCTCACACGTAGTAAAACACATCGGTATACTGGGATTGGGATTCGTTAGATTACTGACTGACTAACGCATTCGCACATTAATTAATAGTTAGTAGTCCTATAGTCATTCATCTTTTTGTTTATTAAGTTAATATCCTCCCAAATACATTCTGCTAATTGTTTCTCGTTATTTTATCTTTTACGAGTATTTAAATAAAACTAGTAAAATTTAGAAGCATTTTACATCAGATCAGATACATATCCCTACCAATGCATCATTCTCAACAGCATGTACAATATAACTCACAGTATAACCCACTTCATTGCCTCAATCAATTGTCTCGATCAATTAATTATATTGAGATCAAAACTGACCCAGTATTAATCGCTTTCTAAGAAGGGTACTACATTAGGTTATTAGGTCATGTTTTTCCTCCAACTGGGTTGTTAGTAGCCGTCTAAAAATAAGCCATTTCGAATAGTAGCCTTATTTAACTGCATTGCACAATTGACCCTCAAATCCCTAAGAATTGAATAGTAGCCGGGGGCTACAGTTCGGGGATATGAGGTACATGATTATAAGACCTTAAAGATCTGTATAGTCCGTATTTGCAGCAGAAAATTATAATACACTGTCAAGCCAAGCTACTTTTACTATTGTCTCTTATGACATAATCGATAAGCCTTCGCTGTTGCCTGGCATCGTCGGCTTATGAACTTTGCTGCTGCATAGAGGTGAACTTATTCAACAGATAACAACAGTATGCACAACCGTTGAATTTTTTGAAGCTACCAAACGTTTATTTTTACTTCAAATTTCGTTTTGAACGTTGTAAACTTTTCTTCGTAGTATTAAGTGAAATATTAAGTGGCTAAACAATGCCAAATATTTATTTAAATCTTCACCAATTCCTTCCTGCAGGAGTGTTTTACTATTTAATGAACTCCATCCATAATAAGTGTATTTGAAAGTCTCAGCATATTAAAATTATTGTTCAGCCTTAAATTTGAAAATATTTAAAACCAAAGATGTATCTGAAAATTAATTATAAGACTCCTTAGCATTGCATAGAGGGACTTTGGCACATCAAATGTAGGCTAATCCATGTCGGTCAGTATTAGCTAACGATTTCTTGGTACATAATATTATTAGCACCCTTTGATTACTAAGCAAACTGAACTTCCAAGGTCCAGCGAAAGTATTTATTTTGTAACGGTCGTACCCTTAGGCATACTTTTGGCTCTTAGATTATGGTTGATATCCAAATCCCACCAACTACATTGACTAATAGTTCACACCCTGGTTGGCTGCCCTGTACTCTATCTATTTTGAGCGATTGAGATTACTAAATGATTTCTTGTACAATCCAATGCAGGTAAATATTTCCCTTAACAAGTTGAGTCTATTTCATTTGAGTGGGCCAAGGACTTATAAGTTGGTTGATACTTTGATTATGCATGTCACAAAAGACAGGGTTTGCAGGCGAGGTAGACAAAGTTCTCTGAAGTCATCAAGCTCCATTTTTAGGCACCGAGCTCCCTTGAACGAAAAGGAAAGTGTTTACCAACTTCCTTGCATCGCATCGTCCTTTTCTCATCTTACCTGGAACCTTATTCCTGACTTACTTCTACCAATTTATTTCCGCAAACAATAAGACACCTCAGCCAGCATCACTTCAATTCATGTCGATGGAAAAGGGTTGGATTAGATGATTATTTAACCTAGCATATAGTTTTCTTGCGTCCTTCTAGTTGAATGTCGGAACCTTCCGAATTTTGAAATGTTTTTCGACCTTAGAAAAAGTTTATGGTATGGGTGTTTTTTCCCTACAGCAACTGAACCCTTTTGAGTAATCTGTTGCAAAGGACCAAAATTGATGGTAAGGAAATATACTTCCGCAGAGGTTCAATGTCGAGAGTTTTGTTTTATCGAAGGTGGTAGCTTGTCATATTTTAAAATCTAGTCCTTCTACTAACCATCTTATATTATAAACTATAATGCACAACCAGGGAATAATATACAGTTGATAATAATGGACCTGGAACAGAAACAAGCCGACGAGGCTACGAACTTCCTAACTCAATCAGCTACATACCTTCTGCATATCCGTCCGGTTGTGGGCCTTTACTTGAGACCATAGTATTGTAAGTTTTAACAATAAGGAAACAGTCCCTTTGCATTCACTATGGTGTGTATTATATCGGAAAACAGGTTTTTAATTTTTCTCTGTTGCTTCTTATTAAATAATAATTTAGGTTTTCTCAGCAAGGATGCAAGGCTATGTGGTCTCACGGTCATTAACTTGCACATGGATTGATTTCTGTATTTGTTTTCCGTTATGTTCATTCGATAGTTTCAATGAGATATATCCATGATCCTTTCCAAAGAGAACGTAATAATTCGAAATAATTAGGTCTTTTTACCTTGATGACTTATATTATCGCGAGGGCCTGATTATACCAATAGGTATAAAACAGTGGACCTTAAACTGCTGCATTTTCATTTCCATGCTTGCTTTACTGTCCGTTAGTCTTTCAAGCTAGGTTTATAGTTGACAGTTCGGCCAACCATTTAATAGTTCAACCATCGAAGCTGTAAGCCATGGACATGCCGTACTCTCGCGAACTATTGAATAAGAATATTACGTGTTTAGTTATCCTCTCGGGGTTAACAGTTGCTCACTTTGACTTACTTAAAAATGACTGGAAGGGCTTTTCTAAACTTAATTGCCTCTGCAATTCATTATGCTAAGACGTAGGCAACGAATATATTTTACACGTGAGATTGAATTGCATTGTAGAAATTCACCAGACAAACAGAGCCATGAGAATTTAATGTATCAAGAAATTGATAAAATCTTGTGGGTCAAGGGAAAAGTGCGTGTGTGCGTAGGTACTCGGTGCGTTCTAATGCAACAAGTGTAAACTAAATGATCATGGAATGACTTTAGACTGTAATCAGTCATTTTTATTGTAAAATGAAGTACATTGTCAAGTACAAGTGTCAAGATAGCATTGATTCTTTACAAAATATGGTAAAAAGTGAGAAAGATTCAGTGACTTTTCAGATTACCTACTTAAATATGTTTTATGCTTCATAATCATTGGATTTTCATTGGATGCTGTCACTCATGGTTAGCTTGAAGATTCATATAATTTTGAGAATTAATCCTACTTTTATCATAAGATCTCTGAGGTGCTTTAAACATGGAGAAACTGGAACAAGAACAGGGTAGCTGTTGTAACTAATCCGCCATATTAATAGGACGAATTAGGTTAACAATAACCATTCAAGAAGACCAATGCCATATGATAACTAACAATAGCTTGACTCGTAGGTCCTTGAATTGGCCAGTTGTACGTAGTTTTAAATTAACTTCAGCTTCCTGACTTGAAACCATTTTTGCACGTCACTTAATTTTGGGAAACATGTATCCATCTCATCTCTATATGTAAATAATATTCCCTACGCAGATAAGACTTCCGAGTTTTACCTAATTTTGGTTGAAACGCAATGGCGTTAATGCATTTGTCCATGAAAAAGTAGATGAACTAACTTTTGATTAAGTAATGGATGAGGGTAGAAGTTGAAGAATGATGTTAAATGTTGTAAAAACTGGTAATGTTTATTTGCTTATTATCTGCTACAATACGGCTACCTGAAAAGAGTAAGTAAATGGACTCATCTATTTCCGGAAATAAACGGAAGGAACTATGTAAAGTATCTGTATAATATCCGCTATACATACACGCACCTGAGGATGCTTAAACTTCAAAGTAAAGATGCAGCAGCAGGGATGAATGGAGAGGTAATAAATGATAGTAATTAACCACCTCAAGTGGAATTATTAGCAAAGGGTTAGTAGCAGAAGGAGTAACTATACTAAGTAACTGTACATAGTGCATACAGTGTATGCAAAAATCTTAGCTTCACTTACATTGAAGAGTGTCAAGGATGTTTTTGGCATCTACGTCCACTTCCCAGTCACCTCAAGTAATGATGCGGATATAAATTGTATTATGCAAGAAGCTATTGATTACAACAACAGAAACAGCACTCATCATAGCCCATTATTTAATCTATAAAGTGAAGTAACAGCCATGACATTTATTCTTATAGGAATAAATAAATTGGTAGTGATGATGGTGAAGCCCATGGTCAGTTTGACTTCCTTCTGGCCTTAGACAGATCGGTCAGTTTCCTTTTCCTATTTAGTTTGGAAGATGGAAAGAGTAGTGAAGTTGACGATTTGGAAAAAAGTGGTCCACCTTCGTCCCCAGAGTAGCGCTCATTCCACCAAACTTAGTTGACCTTTTCTCCCGAGTATCGAGGTTTTTTTCTCAATCAAGACTCACTGCATGAGAGAGGGACTAAGAGCCTCCATATGTACATGTAATAGTTGTACCAATCCCTGCAAACGTCCCTACCATATCATCTCTATCCCTTTGGGTCCTCTTTTTCTGCATATCATACGTCTTTGAACTCATCGTATGAGAAACCGTTCCCAAAATCCAGCAATTGGTCATATCCAAAGAGCCAGGGCTAATTATTCAAATCCAGTGGACTCGGCAGCGTCAGCAATTAAGTAATATGCATGGGTCTCTGCCTGTATTGATTCGTAACCTGGTAAAAGATACTCACTACCTGTTGATAGAACGGTCCTCCTTCTCTTTTACTTTATTTAAACACATGTAACACGGTTTCAACTTTTCATTCCCTATATAGAGACTCAACTTGACACACTGTGTTAAGAGTGTGCCGAAGACTTTCAATTGTTCGTTCTTTTGTGACTCCTACCACTGTGCTGCATTTTGTGAATATTTTTTATTCTAGTGATCATCTAATCGGTTTTTGTTTTAAGTTGAGTTGGAACACTTTTGAGGACATTTTGGATTTTTGTGCTAGTGCCGTTTATATGAGACATTTCTGAAGCCTTACGCCTGCAGACGTTGACTCACATATATGTACCACCTCTTAAATTATTCAGGTAAAGAAACAGTAAGCCGGTGCTGGAATTGCATGGTGCATCATTTGTTTCTTCATTAGCATCTTGGGGAATTTGGGTTACATAGTCAAAATGTCTAAGGGATTAAAGCAATCCTAGAGTACTCTTGCTACTTGACTTTTGTCTTTTATTCAGCCAAGTGCAATGGCACAACTTTGGATTTTTTGTTAGTATTTTAACCTACTAAAAATGTGTATATCATCTTAATTTCAAGAACCTTAAAAGTAATTTAATTGAAATCTTCGTTAGTTTCATCATTTCATGATCATTGCTAAAGAAAAGATCAGGAGGTTGAGAATTAAGTAAAGCAGGCACACGAACAAAGTGTGCAACCTGTGAAAATAGCATATGCATTACAGGATGATGCGATGAAATGATTCTCATTATTACTAAAATGGTCACAAAGCTTCAAGGGATTAAAGGAACTAGCTTACTGTCAAATACTCGAGTGTCTCAAGACCATTAAATTATTTTAGGATTAAGCTAAAAACTACAAGAATTGTCAAGGTACCTACCTACCTAGGAGAAGGTGGTGGATGGAGGTATCCCACAAACCCGGAAAGGCTGGGTCAAGCTCTGCGTTTAGCGTGTTTAAGTCATTTTATAGAATGGTATAAGGCATGCAAACTGCCGTCAGAAATGAGAGAGCATCATCAATTGCATAGTATTTATTATTCAATACCAAGATTCTGAGGACAGTCAGTTTCCCTTTCTTGAATACCTTCTTCAAATCTTTGACAAAACCTCGACAGTCACCTGAAGATCCTCCATGCGATCAGTTCTTCACAGATCCTTTTTATATTCTATCGGTTCTCAAACTACATTACCTTTAAAACTTTATTCCCGTCCTGTGTGAATACTATACGTTAAACTTTGTCTCGTTAAGTATTTCCAATGGAAATCCAGGCAAAGTCTGCCTTTTCCATGTAATCGACCGAACCAACAACTTTTCCAAGACTCCAGATTCGACTGACTAAGTAGACATGCTGAAACCAAATTGGTTAAACTTTGTGCAAAAACCAACGTCTGTGATACCCTCTTTAGCAGATAATAGTGTTTACCTCAAGACCGTAAATTCCCTGCAAAAATTCATGTAGCTTTTAAAAACCTTAATCTCTCATTTAAAATAGAATGAAAGGGGTTTAATGATTGGAAGGAGGTTTCCGTGAGTCATTTTTTACTTTGAATAATTGCAGATACGTGAACAACAACCTTGGGGACGATCCTGAATCCGGTTTAACGTCGGAATCTCCCCCGCGTGACATCGAGATGTCACCTCCACTTGTTAGCACGGATGGGAAGCCATCAAACACTGTCCAAGTGCTTCCTTCACGAAGAATAGCCGTTTCCATGCAAGGCGCATGGAAACAGTATGGATCAGGGAAACGCGTCACTCCCGTCTTGCAAAATCTAAACATGACGGTACCAGAGGGAACTATGTAAGACAATTGATCTTTCTTAGTAATTTGTATGCAATTTTTACACTGGTAAATTATCTCGCTTCTTGCATTTAACTCGGCCTAGTTAGTTATACGGAGAAGGGAGCAAAGAGGAAATAAATAAATGAATAATAGTTCATCAAATGCTTAAATATATGTACTGCTTATAAATTCAATCGAAGATAGATGATTGATCAGAATTACAAATTGATGAAATAATACAACAGGTACGTAGAGAGAGAGAGAGAGAGCGAGGTCTACGAAATTACATATCTATTAATCACAAGACGGCGAACGTGTTATATGCGAAATCGAAACGTTAGGAAACTTAATTCAGATTACATACCATTTTGTACTCAGTTTTAATTCAAAGCTTCACTTTCATTAATCACGTTAGATTTTGTTTAGCCCAAAATTTAACTAAAAGTAAACCAGTAGTCTTAACGCAATACTTGGTAAGCCGTAATATAAAGAGTAGAAACTGATACTGAAAAGATTTTTGATTCTTATACTATACTTTCACCCCTTATATTATTTATTTGTAACTTAGAGCAATTGATGGGTGGACTTAAACTTTAAGTCGACAACGACGTGGATTAGCATGAACTGATGAGCAAGCATATATAGTGGTTTCTTTTTAAAAGAATCCTTAGAATTCTAATGAACCCCTTTTAAACACACGCTGAGCCATTCGTAAATGTTTGGGTTCTTGTGCTGCATCAGAAGTATGCAAGCATTGCAGTACTACCATTATATCATCATTCATCATCATGATTTAAGTAATCGTCAATTAAACAGCTTTAAGTCCCTTAAGTCCCTACGTTGAAGAAGGTGTTTCATTATATGGATCCTACGTTTATATCTATTCCATCCGACTTAAACCAACTATTTCAGTACTTGACAAGCCACAAGTAACCGTTGGAAGTCACACGGGTGATTAAACATTTCGTTTTATGCATTTTTACACATATTTACCAAGAATTCCTTATAGAATAGGATAAACTTAAGCCCCTTCCTCGATTGCATAATAAGCTTATAGCTTAACCTTAATACGTAATATTATTCGCACTTCAAAAACAGCAAACGAAAGGGATGTTCATGCAAGTTGGGCGATCATACCAAAAGTGAGAACTTATAGCTTTTCAGTTGGATTTTTCAGAAAGTGAAGAAAATGGATGCAAAGTCTGGAATGCTTTAAAAACTAAGAAAAATGCTCTTGACTAAAAGGAAAAATGTCAAACAATTTTATAGTATTTATTACAATTGAATTGCAGCTATAGCTTGTTGGGGGCTAGTGGATGTGGAAAAACCACATTGTTGGCTTGCACAGTCGGAATGAGACGTCTAGATCGTGGAAATTGCTTCATCTTTGGAGCCCGTCCAGGATCCGTTGAAAGTGGCATTCCTGGTAAACGAGTTGGATACATGCCTCAGGTAAGCTTAAGCTTATCATACCGTCATTTCCTCGGTGAAATATTATATTTAACTGTTACTAACGATATATCTTGGTCACTTTACGTATTACAGGAGATTGCGTTGTACGGAGAATTCACAATTAAAGAAGCTATGCAATACTTTGGTCGTATTTATGGCATGAGCAAAGTGGAAATTGAAGAGAAGATGACTTTTCTCGTCAAGTTTCTCGACTTGCCATCTTCACACCGACAGATTAATACCTTGAGGTAAGATTTCGAATGAACGTCTCAGTTTTTCTCAACTACAAATGTATTATATATTATTCTGTATATCTTAACAGTGGTGGCCAACAACGGCGAGTGTCCTTTGCCGTAGCTCTTCTCCATGATCCCGAGATTTTAATTTTGGACGAGCCTACAGTAGGTGTGGATCCTTTACTTCGACAAAGCATCTGGAATCATTTGTGCAGCTTGGTAGCAACGCGTCAAACAACTGTAATCATCACGACTCATTATATTGAAGAAGCTCGACAGGCAAATGCTATCGGGTTGATGAGAAGCGGTCGTTTGTTGGCCGAAGACTCTCCAGCAAACCTGCTAAAAGTCCATCAATGCATATCACTAGAAGACGTATTCCTACGGCTGTGCATGAAAGATAAGGCCACAAACAATGCCACATTGCCAACCCTTCCTGCAACAACTCCCATGCCAAATAATACCACGGTCAACACAAACTCACCCACTAGTTTGAATCTGGTTTCTGTGTACAATGATAAGAATAAACAGTTCACTGAAAACGGAGGCAAGACTTCAGCAGAGAATGGAATCGTTGCCCTAGCTTTCCATCAGTCTAAAGAACAATTGGTAAATGGGGATGGGAAGTACGAGAGCCAGATATCGACCAAACCTGACCCAGCGTTTGCTCCTGTTATGGAAGTGGCTGAAGAATGTGCTGGTTGTTTCACTGGTCGTTCATGCAATTTAAACCCAACTGCTTCCTTCAACAGACTTGCAGCTTTGATCATGAAAAACTTCATTTGCATGTGGAGAAATATAGGGTATAACCCATACAAATACCGCATTTCTAGAAATAGTAGTCCCCTGCGTTAGATCACAGTTCAAAACTCCTCTGCTGAGATGACTTAGCTGATGAGATGCTAGAAATGTATAATCGTTGAGAAATCTTCCAGGGGGACTGGATTTTGAGAAATGCGGAGTTTTAAAACTTGTTCTGAACAATCATGATAAGTTCTTATTTGTGGTTGCTGTTCTAATTTTGACCCTCCTCTATGCAGATTTATGCTGTTTATCTTTGTCCTGCCTGCCATTCAAGTCATATTGTTCTGCCTTGCTATCGGAAGAGAGCCCTTGGACATGAAAGTTGGGGTTATAAACCATGAAGGGCCTTTTGCAGGACCGTGTATATCTCCAGATGGATGTACGTCGTCTAATTTAAGTTGTCGCTATCTTGATACTCTCCCAAAACATTCTGTGCATTTGGTGAGTTTTGCTGCAGGACAAGTACTCTTCCTACTCTTTAAACTTGTTCATTATTCGAATTAACTGTCTACAACAAACATCGTCAAAGGCTATTATCAACTAGACTTTGTTGAATTGCAGATTTACTTCCCAACGGAACTGGACGCAGTGGCTCAAATCGAATTGGGAAATCTCTGGGGGTACTTAGCCTTCCCTGCTAACTTCTCTGCAGCAATGGTTGAAAGGGGGCTAGCTGGAAATCTAGCGGACAATGATACTATCGAATCCGCAAGGATAAAAATTAAAATGGACATGTCAAGTAAGTTTTAAATAACTTTATCAATTACTTAACTGATCTCTCACTCCATCAATAACCATGTGCATGCATTCTTTCTCCCTAATAGATCAGCAAATTGCCTTCAGTCTGCAAAGAATTTTTCTGGAAACGTTTCAATCGTTCTCAAAGCAGCTTCTGTCGGACTGTGAATATGATTCTGCCACTGGAGAGCTTCCCCTGCAAGTCAGTTAAAAAATTAAGAACTATGCATCTTAAATTTTGATGTAGGACATTTTAAAACTTGAGATTTTTTTGCTAGTTCGAAGAACCCGTGTACGGTCATGATCATCCCAGCTTTATGGAATTCCTTGCTCCTGGAATTGTTCTGAGGTAATAGAAATGGCATTTAGAGAGGTACCGCGGCTGAAAAGGCGACCGTTCTAAATCGCGTCCTTTTTTATTTTATATATATATAGTATAATATTCTTCATGGCTGTGGCATTGACGGGCTCGGCTTTCATAACTGAAAAGAAGGAAGGGATGTTGGACAGATCTTTAGTTGCTGGAGTAACTACGGGAGAGGTTATCACAGCCCATATGATAACCCAATACGTAGTCATGGTTGGACAGACAGCGCTAGTATTTATTTTCATGATGGTCGTTTTTGAAGTCCCAGTTAGAGGACCCCTTGTTTGGTCCATTGCTATAACTCTTCTACAAGGAACTTGCGGAATGGCTTTTGGTATAATGCTCGATATAACTTCACTATGACTTTCACAATGCGTCTGTGAGTGTAACCTTAAATTTTAAAACTTATTCAGGTTTCTTAATCTCCGTTATTTGTACCGAAGAAAGAAATGCCATCCAGCTCGCTCTTGGGAGTTTCTATCCTAATTTGCTTTTATCGGGTAGGTTGACGAAGGGGTTTAGTATCAGAGATGAAGGGAACAAAGGTTACTTGAAATGAACGTTGGATTATTCCTATTTGCAGGTGTCGTTTGGCCGATCGAAAGTATGCCGAAGTTTTTACGAGATATTGCCTACATTATGCCAGAAACGCTTGCTTGTGAGAGCATGAGATCTATGTTGACCAGGGGGTGGGGTATTTCTCATCCGGCCGTATGGCCCGGATTTGTGTCATCAATCATTTGGAGCATCGTATTTTGGATTCTAGCCATTTTACTAGCTCGAGTTAGTAGACGACAGTAGTTTTAAAATTGCAACGGAACGACTACAATTGCAGAAAACTCGTCTTGAAAGCCGCTTTTTAAATCAAAGTGTACTCCTCCTTATCAAAGAAGGTGTTACTTATTATTCATTGCGGTTCCGATATTTTGCAACTTCAAACATTTTGAGAATGCTTGCCCAGGTATTCGAAATTTCTGAGTAAAAATGGTGGTACTCGCAAATTCTTTATAAAATATCCAACAATACGCAACATCCAATGTTGCTGACTGATTTTTAGCCTGTTTTAAAAAAAATATACAGTGTAACGAAAAAACGGCCTCAAAAAGAAGTAGTTGAGCATAAATTAAGTGGGCCACAGTCAGTATGTTCTTCTGAAATGTCTTTTATTTATTTACTTGTTCGAATGTGGAATGATAGAGCTAGAGCGAACTTTAATAGTCTTATTTTCGTCATTAGTTTAGTAAGATCCAGTAGTAGTAAAAGGTCAGAGAGTTCTTTGGATCAAGACTCTTTATAAAAAATAAGTATCCGAAAAAAAATTATGACCTCCATTTTGGGAAAGCTCAAGTTGAAATTGGGCCATTTGCTTTACGAGAAAGATTATTTTTGTAAACCTCCGTCTAGTTCAATAGAAAGGGTAGAAATTAAAAAATTACTGGTTTACTGAGTTTTATACATTTTTGGAATTATGTGATCCCAGATTTCGGTAAATATTATGTGATTTTAAAATACCATGACACGAGTGAGAGAATTATTCGTAAAGTTCACATGGTGGGTTCTTTTACAATCATTTTTACAACTATGATCGTGGTACGGTATGCAGTACACTAATTTTTAGCACATTATTTTTAGGTAGCTTAAATATAATTGTAACATGTAACAATGATAATCGTCAAATAAATAATCGAAAAATACATTGAACCAGCATTAAATTCAACGCGCTTACGTTTATCATAGTAGTTTGTACTAGCCGACGCACTTTTTACGTTTTAAATGTTTTCATAGTTATTTCCATGAGCTTTACTTGAAATTAAAATATTTATTCAGAACGAACGTGTACATAGAATCAAAATAAATGTGCTTTTGTCTGTGAGCTCAAAGTTGAGCTATACACACACACAATAAGATAAAATCAAAATTGTAATGAAATTGAACAGAAAAAACTTTCGAGATTAACTTAAATACAGATAATACCCATCTCTTTGCATACCCTTGCTCACAAGCAAATCCGAAAAAGAATTCAAGTTGTCGTTAGTAGAAGTGTCACAAAGCAAGAACTGTTCTTTCTCCCAACACTTCCTTTTTCGTTAGTACGGAAGTTCGTATTCTTAAACAGAGTTAAAACGGTTAGTAAGGAAAATTAGACAGAGGTTTTAATGCTACTTTAGACGTTCCTAAACTATTTTTTGATTCATCTTCATGTATGGGACCAGTCTTTCCAAATTCAAAATGTAATGTCAGTTCGCCCAACTTAGATTCTCTTAATATCTCTGGAATCCATTCAATAACGAATGGAATGATATCTCTACTATGAGATAACGGGTTTCTCCCTAAAATATAAAAAATGTTTCAAATTCATCAACACGAATAAACTGGAAAATGATCTACTTTCTGTATAGCTTGGAGAACTTACCACATTTTAAATATGTGCAATGTAAAATAGGAACTATTCGCTGGTTTTTTTCATCTTTGTCTACAGGAGGGACCCACTCTACATAATTACCATTGCTAGTCTTGAAAAAGTACTGCTTCAGTTTCAGCCGGACCTGTGGTTTAGAATTTCATTAATCCATTAAAAATACGTCATCTATTTTTTATTTTTTCCTAAGCTTCAGGCTTACCATTGAAGAGGAAAATATGTGAACGATTTGGATTAAGTTTGTAATTTTCCATGTATGTTTTGTAAAAGTTCCTAAAGGGGCTTTGTCAGTCCTGTTGAACACTACAGTCTGATTTGGAAGTCGTTTCTTCTTTCCACCAGTTGTTATTCGATCTTTCAGTGGCTCAAACAAATCCTTATTAAGTACAGATCAATAATTCAGTCAGATTTTCAATAATGTACTCGAAGTTAATATTTCTAATACTGTATTGCACTCATGAACGAACTAGAACTAGGCTCTTACAGAACTAATGTAGTAAGTGTGTGGCTCAGGATTCTCAGTTAATTGGTAGTTCATCGTTGCATTGATACGATCATTCACACCAGCTAGCCAGAGTTCAAACCCGGAGACCTCACAAGGAACATCAGAAAACTCATTGACGTGGCTCTCTGACCCAGCGGAGAAATTGCCTACGTTCTGCTTAACTCCAGAATTGTTAATTTTTGAAGTTCTAGAGGACCCCTTGTGTCGTAAAGGAACTGCGTGTATTTGATGGGGTTCTGAAGGTTCAGAGTCGTTATGTTCCTTCATTCTCTTACAACTGCCTAGAAGTTTATCCGGTGAACGATTTGCATGTTCATTCTCATTGGGAACAGGCGTGGATATTATTTCAAAGTCATGAAGCTGGTTTTCTGAAGTAGTAAACGTTGCTAGTTGAATAGTATTTTGAGAACTGGCACTGGCAAAAATCTGGTATATCCACAAAAATAATTACATTCCTTACACAAAAACTGACGAATTGAAAACTCTTGTAAATAAACCCAAACCTGCTCATCAGTTTCATCCAGTACATCTAAAGCTACGGAACCATCGAAGTTACAGTTAATGGAATCATCCACACTCGTCACAATCATTTGCTCTGACAGCACGCCTTCTAAAGCTTGGACCTAAACATATTACGCATGTAAAGAATTTAATCAGTAATTTAATGCGTTCAGTTGAAGATATATTGCATTACTGCATGCATATAATTCTCTATTTACTGATGAAAAGTATCTTGAGTACAACTAAAATGCTTAACTCACATTTTCTAGAGCTGAATCATCTCCAGCTGCTATACTTTCCAGTAATGAGATGTTTTCTCTCATGATTTCCACTGATATTTGGTTCGGGTCCATTGAATCAAGTTGCTTGCATGAACTTGAGTGCGGCAAGGTAATTAAATGCAATTGACTCAAAAGGGGTGCTACAAAAATAAACAATTAAAATAAATATCGTCCATTACATTTGTTAACGTCATTGAACTTTGGCACTTACGCGAAAAAGCTATCGATAAAAAGTTTTCAAACTCCGCTGCCAAGGACGCGTCGCTTACAAAGGCGCACATACATTCATAATAATGAATGCACAGCTTATTTCCATTTTCTGGAGACAGGGAGCCGTCGAATTCAATATCACGGTTCTAGATAGTGCAAGCCATTTTATAAAGACAAATGCAGTTATAAAATAAAATGAAAATATTAAAGTTAGAAACTACAAAGTACCTGCAACTTAACGGGTCGACACGCACACACATACTTCCTTTCAATACTAACTTCCTCCGTGGCCGGTTTTACAAATACTACATGCAGAAAGCCTAAAGGATGACGTGAGTTGGCCAGACATCGAACGGCAAACGAAGTTTTTGAAACTCGTTGCACCATAAGTTGCGACGTTTCATTAATTAGCTGAGATAGTGTCTGAAAAGTAAAAATTAAATCACATTTTAGTACAGTTAATGCATAACACCTTAAATTACAGGAATTGAACACTAAATAAATAGACACCTCCATGTATTCCGGTGGAACATTTAGAGCAGAGAGAGCAGAAGGTGCAACACTTATTGCCGCAGAAGTTGTAAAACATCTCTGACTTGCTAAAATATGAGCGCAGGTAGCCTAGATTTTTTAAACATGAGTAAATTAGTTTTCCCATCTCTATAATTATAATTTTCTGAATTCATTCCCTCAAACACAGAGATTAAAATGATAATAACCGATTTGTATCCGTACCTGATGCTTATTTCTAATACAAGCGTCGACGAAGCACTTAGCATCACTTGTACCCGAAACAGAATCATCGTGAGAAACATTACTCTGTGTGTTCAATTTTACAAAATTCCGATAATCTGGTCCTCGGTCCCTTATCCTCACAGAGTATATTCTCTAGAAACCCATAAAAATACTGATAAGCATAAATTCTAATACAACTTTAAACGCACCATATTCTGTCTATTACTTGATTAGATTCAGGTAGACTAGTTATTTGGCAAGCATCTGTATTTGACTTTTTCCGTGGACCATTTCCTCGAAAAACGACATCACAGGATTTATTTTTACAAGAGTTTCCTCTGGTTCCGTTGACCGTGCCACACTTCGGACACTTTCTAATTCCTCGCAGAGTTGGTCGTCCAAGATCTGCTAGCAGCGTTTTCCATTTATCTTCAACCTGCGGCATGGCTACGCTCTACGCTTTCAGAATTCAGAATATCCTTCAAATCCTTTACAATTATCTCCAATACATCATCATCATCATCCGTCTCTAACGCTCGGATATCTGCTCATCTTCATCTGAATTTGTAAAATAGAACAAAAAATACATATAAATTTTATCGCCAACTTTGGTAAGATTAAAGTATTTAGAAACTCCAACCTAAAGGATGCCTCTTTTTAATATAAAATTTTAAAATGTTCCTCAACTTTCAAAAAAATGTATGGTGGTGGAGCGAGTGAGAAATAAGAGATAAAAGCCGACATAATTTGACTACTTTTGGTGAATTAACTTACGTCGACCTGTTGGAAACCCGATTCGAACAAGTCTACTTACTCAGGTCAAAGTCAAGGTCATGAACTTTACTTTTGCCGTCGTCGTCTTATCTTTTGTAAGATAAGATAAATAACCATGACGACAAAAGTTCAGTTACTCAGGTCAACGTAATTTTAATACCTAACTTTAAAAAAACATCTCTTCCAATTCCAAAACAACTTGTGGGGATCATTTTAATTTCAAATTCCCGATTTAAATTCATAATCATCCCAATATTTAGATTTTTAGGTGTTTTTGTAATCCAAAATGTGTTTTGGATTTACAAATACCGTATTTCCGGAAATTACTCCCCCAGGGCAGGGGAGTTAATTTTCATAGGAAAAATTAAAAGAACGGTTAACATGGGGAAGATATAGATAGTGCAAATTTAAATTTTGAATAGGGAAAGGTAGGGGGAGTTATTCCGAGGGGGGAGTAAATTCCGGAAATTACTCCCCCAGGGGAGTTATTTTTCATAGGAAAAATTAAAAGAACGTTTAACATGGGGAAGATAGGGGAAATTTAAATTTTGAATAGGGAAAGGTAGGGGGAGTTATTCCGAGGGGGGAGTAATTTCCGGAAATACGGTAATTGTCTCAGAAAGTGTTGACCTTTTTAGGGTTAATTCCTTTATTATTATCTCCATGGAAACGGAAACCACAATTGTTTTATTTATTTTATTCCACCCTTCCGCTCTTCCTTCCTTCTCTTGTAAAAAACGGATCAGTCCGCGATCAGAGCTCGACACGACAACAACTCACTCCAATTCGGCTCTCAAAAAGGTGATTATTTTATACTTTTTTAAAGTTGTTTATTTTTTAAGGGAACTGGGTGGGTTTTGGGGTAGAATAAGGGACACTTTTTAAAAGTAATTTATAATGGATTAGTTTTACCTGTGAGTGTGTTGTGAACCTATATCTTGAACTGTGGCAGCTGTCAGCTGTCCTGTCAGCTGTGTTGTTATAGGGGCAGCGGTGGTCGTAAAAGGTCAGTATCAGTCATCTGAGGGGGTGTGCCTGTGACGTTGCATTGTAAATGTTAAGCGCTGCGCTAACGTTGTACTGAAGTCTTGCCTGTAGATATGGTTGTTGTTTATGAAATTGATAACTTTAACGCGCCTGGGTCGGAGGAAAAGTTTTAAACCCGAAATTGCATTGCATATGAGGGAATAAGGGTGTTTTTTGTTGGATTTGGCATGAAATCATGGATGAAATGTCATTGATAATTTGTCTATGACATGAAATAAAACTGGGCTTTATGGGTATTGGCTTTTGAAATTTTTATTTGAATGAATTAATCAAGGATAGATGTAGGATAGGAACAGGGGTCATCGATCATGGGCAGTTATTTGTAGGGCAGGTCCCGTCATCAAATACTTCGAATTTATTATTAGAGTTATTCCAAAGTACAAAGTACAGGCAAACTGTATGTTATAATCTTAGGTGCATTTGTTAGATTTATAAATAAAGGTATTTCTGCCGTTTCTATTGAAGCTTTGGGTCAGTAGGGAAATGTGTTATGAATTACTAAGGTAATCAATCAATTAATTTGAGCTTCATGATTCATGACGAAGATGCTGTTGAAAATGTCGTAAAGAGGTCGGGTTCGTCGTGTTGTCGTCGAATATAAGTTGCGAGTTTGGGCAATCTTAGGAAGGCAGGGTGATAAAATAATCCCGTCTTACGTCGCTGCCTAAAAAAAGGAACGGTTAGTTAAGTAAGTTTGTAATTTAAGAGGTCTATACAATTTTGTAGATTTAAATCTCTTCTATTCCGTGAAGTCTATATAATCTGTAATGTCGGTGGGCATTTTCTTTGGGAATTCGCCATTCGCAAATCCACATTGTGCATGTCATTTTTATATTATATGATGCATTGCATACCTAAACTAAACGGAACGTAAAATTTAGTGCTGCAGTTTGGTAGGCGTATTTATTTGCAATATTCCCTTTCAGTAGGACAACTCTAGCCAGGGTTTGCAATTTCCTAGAACCAACTTTAGTCTAATATAATAATGCATACAGTACAGTTGCAGTTGATCCGATAATAGCTGAAATATTTTTTAGCGATAAGTATAAGATAACCAAATATGTTGGCGGTTTATCGTGACCGATAAGGAAAGGGAAGGCATCGCATTAGCGTTGGTGGCATAAGTTTATCCATACAACGAGCATGATTTTGATTAAGGCATTTTAATGGTATTTTTAGGGTTTTTTTTGGAAATGTTGACTTGACAATGGACGGTTCTTTTCTAATAATTGCAGGTAACTAAGCATTGGAATCCCAAGGATTGGAATCGAAAGCCAACCTGTTGCTCATTCGTTGCTGTGGAGACATTCGTGATACTTGATTTGTCACAAAAATTTCACACCACAAATTTTTTGCAAACACAATCTATTCCTTGCTCACATATTTCTAAATACTCAACCTCAATTCTGTGACTCCAAATTGTTTTCTCCATCAAATTATTTATGAAATTTTCTCCTTCGTATTGTAAATTAAATCTTCGTGGAACTACTGGCGTTGGCGTTACTACCTTTAGTTGACTGACGTTTTAAATGGAATTATTTTTCTCGCCGAACCACTATATCATTGAGGAGGGCGATGCAGCCCTGTGGATTGATCGACGTTCTGGAGTATACACAACTAAATTAGGTACTATTACCTCCTTAAATGACTACGAAGTCTTTTCTTTAAAATGATGTTATTCCAGCTTGAAGATGATTACTTTATTTTAATTGATTTCTCTGCGCACAGGAGTAAACGATGACGTTCACGAGCGGACAAGTGTTGGGCCGATTTATGGATACATAGGTAGACTTCAGTTAAGTCCAAGTAAGTGATATGCAGTATATTTTATGCTATGAAAATCAGTGTAAAGGTGATTTTAATGGAGTATTTTGGAAATTTCCAGTATCAGAATACCTGTTGGTGTTCATTCGTCAAAGAAATGTAGTGGGAGAACTACAAGGGCACCCCATCTACAAAGTCACAGGAATAGAATGTCTTCCGTTGGAAAGTGATTGTAGTATAATCGTTGAACCAGTTCCAGAGGTGCAGTACGCTTCAGGCGAATGCAAAGCGAGCACTTCCTCTAGTCCAAATCACCAAGTCACGCCACAACGCGATGGACAAACTACAGCAAAAGCCGTTAAGGTCAAAATACCTGCTTGTCCGACAGCTATCCCCAGAAAGCCGTAAGTCAATTTGTCATCTTTTTTCACTCCTTTAATTAAAATTTTGTAGAATGTCATAGCATAATTAATTAGCATTGGTTATTGAATAACTAGCAACGACAAAATGGAGAGACGTTTGTACGACGAGTTTTTAAAAGTTCTGTCGGAGGCAGATTCGTTCTATTACTCCCATGAATACGACATAACAAATAGTGTTCAGAGACAACAAGCGATGCTTAAGGCCAACGAAAGCGGCACCAGTGGAGCCTTACAGGGGAGGGGGTTACTACAAAAACCACTTTGGGAGCAGGTGGACCCAAGATTTTTTTGGAATCAGTATATGGTGGATTCGCTTATTGAAACTAAGGTAAATTGTTTTTTGTTGTGACATCAAAAACTTCCAAACAAATTGTAAAGTTAAATATCGGCAAACAATTTATTGTTTTAAGGATAAAGGCCTCCAGCGATGGGTGCTACCTGTGCTTCAGGGATACATAGAATTGTCAAGTTGTCCCTTGGATCGTGAGGACGCATCTTGTAGTTCAAATACTACAATGCAGCAGGTGAGAAAAACTTATTTTTACTTACGTTTTTCGTTAATATGTATCCTCGTAGACCAAGAGAAATTAATTACTTACTGTTTCTTTTTAAATTATAGCCTAGTGGCACTTTGTACGTGTGGATAATATCCAGGCGAAGCAGATATCAAGCAGGGACTAGGTATTTACGTCGAGGAATAGATGAAGACGGAAATGTAGCCAACTACGTAGAAACAGAACAGATAGTTCTCTTTAAAAGTCATATATTGTCATTTGTGCAAATTAGAGGTTCTATTCCGGTTTACTGGAGTCAGGCAAATGGTTTCCGGTATCGGCCTCCACCAAAATTAGAACGAGGTTTGCTCTATTTGATATTATAGTATTCGTGTACTTTGAAATCTTGATACATTTTTATGTACTATTACAGATGAGGAAGACAATTTTGCCGCTTTTAAGAAGCATTTTAGTGAAGAAATTTCTAGATACGGACCCGTATATGCTTTAAACTTGGTTGAGAAAAGTGGAAAAGAAAAAGCCTTAGGAGATGCTTTTTTGCAGTATATACTTCGCAATAATTCCTCGGACGTTATCTATGTAACGTTTGATTTCCATGAGTTATGGTAGGTTTTTCATATGCCGGTTAAAAGGATAGCTTATCCTTTGGTGTGCATTGTATTAAATGAGTTGTGGTTTATTAGCCGTGGTATGAGATTTGATAATATATCTAATCTCATTGAGAAACTGCGTGTATCTGATGCTTTTCGAAGCATGAATTATTGTTGGGTCGACCACTTTGGCCCTGTCCTTCTACAAAGTGCAGTGTTCAGAGTCAACTGTATTGACTGCTTGGATCGTACCAATGTCGTACAAGTAAGTATAAGAAGGTTTTTAATTTACACGGGACACATAAAAGAAGAGAACTGTAATGTTCGTTCTTTCTTGGCTTTAGATGTACCTAGCAAAAGAAATGCTTTCTCTACAACTCTGCAAAATTGGCCTCATAGCACCAGAAATAGGAATCCCAGGACACCTGAAGAAAGTTCTACAGACCGTTTGGGCAAATAATGGGGTATGTGACAACCACTTGCAATCAAAGTAAGATGTTGTGCTAAAAGTTAGCATTTATATTTTAACAGGATATCATTAGTAAGCAGTATGCAGGAACCAACGCATTGAAAGTAAGAGACTACAAATAATATTTTTTGTTATTTAATTATCTGAACTGATTAATTAATAAATAATGGAATATTTTTAGGGAGACTTTACGAGAACTGGTGAAAGGAGAATTACTGGTGTTATGAAGGATGGGATGAACTCCGCCAATAGGTATGTTTTAACATCCCCATTTCTCTTTAAGATTTCAGAATAGACTAACTAGCAACGACTGCTTTTGTAGGTATTATCTTAATCGCTTTAAGGATGCTAGTCGTCAAGCAGCGATTGACCTGATGTTAGGTGAGTAACAAATATAGTATGTAGGCGAATTAATGCATGTTCATTAAGACTTAATGTGAACTAAATTCTAAATGAATATTATTTTGTTTCAGGTGTTCGCAAAACCGTTACAGAAGAGGACCTAACTGGTAACTTGAGTGTTCCGAAAGAAGAGAAACCTGAAAATGCAGCTGAACACATAAAGTTGATCATTGAAGATTTAAAAACCAGTGTAATTCCTTTGGATGAAACTATGCTTGGCATCTGGGGACTTGTTAATGCAAAGTAATCGTTTAAAAATACGGTGATAAACATTAAGTTAAACAGTGTTGATTAACCTTTTTCTTTACTTGTTAGATTGAATGAACCTGAGGCCCTGGAAATCGACATTTTCTTAATTCTCTCGGTGGAAAACTGCTACGTTGTCGAGTGAGTTTAATACATATTACGATCTTACGAGATATTTGAAATTAGATTTCAATGCGGAGGAAGTCATACTTTAACCTGATTGTTTAATTTAAGGAAGTTTATGCAATACTTAAAAATCAGCTCATGCCTAGTTTCCTCTGGATATTATTGGGCGTCTGTTAGAACCAAAAATCTAGATTAAGAAAGACAAAAACAATTTTGACAGATGCAAAAGAAAGACAATATTTGCGAACATGTAGGATATTTGTTTAAATCTAACGTGGTTCGTGTATCAATCGCGCTTTGTCCAATCAATTTTTTTAAATCCATTTAAAAATTCCGTGTGGGTATCTTAGTAAGAACCTCTGATTACCGGTGAACTATATAGTGGTAATGCCTAACTCTGTTTATGGATAACGAGGACTTTCTTGTTACAACAGATGAACCTTAATCTTAATTACGATCCAACGCATTAATACCATATATTTTACTGTTTTAGATATGATTTTGCTATGGAATCTATCATTAATTGTCAAAAAACACCGCTGGTGGACTTAGAAAGCTTGGAAATCGGGTTTGAAAGGCTTAACCAACCCACTGCTTTCTGGAATGGACTTTTTGGTGGAAGAAACATCAACCATTCAACGGTAGTTGTGCCTAATGTTCGTATAAATTATATCCAGGAAGACCAGTTGCTTTATCATGTATTTCGGTCAACGAGTGTCCGTTTTTTCAATAACGTGCCCGTCTGTATTCAGCATCCTGAAGAAATTTTAGGTATTTCAAAATGTATCTTTTCACCATGCAGTTTTGAATTGAATGTCTAAAAGTAACTTGTATTAACAGAGGCAATGAGAACGGTGGCCGAAGCTATTAGAGCCGCAGTGAAAGGACAGGGAAAAACAATTTCTATTACTGAAGCTGACCCTACTTTGGCCAGAGACGCTTCAAAGGCAAGCCTGCCTCTGATGGCTACAAACTGGGTGAACAACCTCTTCCATGCGAGTTCATCCAGTTCTGGTAAGGAATCTACGTTGGGCATTAGTAAACAACATTCAGAATACAAGCGTTTTAATAACTTTCTTCATTACGCCTCGAAACATAATTTAACGACAGTGGTGGTTTCATTCATGTAATTCTGCTGAATTGACTAAATTCGGCCAACTTTTAACAATGTGGTTGGTTGTATTTGGTTTATTGCAGAAAGCTCCCTCAACCGCTTTCGACCAAAAAATTTGATACGGGGACTCACCAGCAGCCACCGCGCTGTCAGTCCTACAGATCCCGACTTGATATTTGGGAACGGACTCGGTAATCCTACTGGGGAAACTACGATCATTTCTGTTCTGAAGGTAAAGAAGCCAAAGAAGGTCGGAAAATTTAGCTTAAAACGATGTGCAATAATGTAGATGCTGCTCCGTCTTAATGGCTAACAACTACACATTGCAATCCTGTAACATTCTTGGTCAATGCTCAACTCCAATCCATGACAGCTTTAACTGTTGTAACCCTAAATTATTAGTACTACCTAAAAAACTTCCTGTAATACTAGTCGCAAATTCAATCCTGTAAAATGCATGAAAATGAATATATCCTGAGCTTTATATCCCATGCTTTACTCTGCTATAGTGCTATTAAATACAAATACTTTCCATGGTATGGTCTGCTAATCCTATATTTTCAGCAATTGCTTACTCTTGTCGTGTCAAATGAAGCTATTCACTTAAAAGTATAGTTAAAATAACCGTATTTATTTTCAGGATACAAGTAATTTAACAGAAGGAGAAAGTGTTATAAACCAAAGTGTAGATCATCATCAGCTCCTTCTTCCACCAGTTTATCCAGACTTAATCGATTTAGCTGTGCAATCCTCTGTTTTGCAAAAACCTAAACTTAACATATCGTCAGATTATATTTTGGCCAGTTGTGGTATACTGATATTGTCAACAGGTCAAAGAGTATCCGTTAGTCCAATTACGCCTGAGTATAATATTCACCGAAAAGTTTCCACCGAGTGTGGAGTTCCTTCATTAACTTCATTATCAGAACTCACTATTGGATCAGCAGGCGCCGCTCATGACAGTATCTTTTCCCAGCAGCCTTCGAACAGTGCTCCAAAAGTGCTTAATATAAGTCATATACTCAGACACAGATTCTCTCTACCGGGAAATACGTTGGATATCGTGGCAGATCCACTAAAGCCCTCTACCCCTGAAATAACAATTTCCGAAGACCCAACCTTCTATCAATACGCTGGTATACAACAAAAATCCCCGAAGATCTATTCAAGTCTAGTAGGAGGTTTAAATGTTTCTGGCCCTTCCCGAAGGATCTGTCGTTCATCGGAAGATGTAAATAAGTTTGCCAGCGTGTCTTCTGTCATGCAAAATTCAGTAAATGCCGCATTCAAAGTACCTAGTTTATTTTCATTTAGTAAAAAAGAGAATCGTGCATCATCTCAGCAAGATATTTTTGATTCGATGAATAATATGCGAGGTTCTCATAGTGAAAGTACTTTGGAAGGCCCTTTTCCAAACAATGCAAGTAGTCAAACGAAGGATCTGGTTTTCGCTCCTCTGGGAAAATTAGCTCGAGGAATGCAAAACCTTGGAGCTAACTATTTTGATCCGAGAAAACTACGTGATTCGCTCAAACCGGTTATTCGTAAAGACATTCCACAAGATTCTATTGAAACCCGTAAAAAACAGTGTAAAACATTAATAATTGATGTATAATTTTTTAGCACTTCTGTGGTAGTACAACTTTGTACAATTCGCACAGCTCGCACCTGATATCTAGTCTAGTTCGTGGTACATTCTCACAATACAGTATTAAGGGTAGTTGAATGGAGAAAAATAGTTATTTTTAAATCAACGAAATGAAATAAGACATTTACCGTATTATTTTAACAAATGTTTTTAAAATTCCTTCGAATAGTTTCATATCACAGGCATGTACGTGTACGGCAAATGTAACCTCCTATAAAGTGTGTATTACCAGTCATACAATAGTAGTATTTTATCGTAATATAGAAATTAAAATGAATAGTATTTAATTAGCTTGAAGCTAGCGAAAGTTAGGAAATTCAACGAAGATTAATGCCTTATTGCTAATCGTGCTTCAAACTAAGATAATAAGTTCCAGCAATAATAATTAACCTGTAAACATTCCTGGGGTGCAATCAATAAAACCAGCTTGATTTCAACCAAACTATTTCATCGATAGTGTAATTTGATATGGATTTTTTGAAAATAGTAAATACTTCACAACTCTTCATTGTTTTCGTATGAATGAGAATACAAGACTGGGCTGAAACCTAAAGGGGCCAATACCTCCGTTTGCATAAAATTTGCAGTAATCACAGAAATATAAAAGAAACTTACCAACCATTGATTCGTAGATTTGCTCAACCTGTAGATTTTACCTTTATCATCTATCAATAATAAGTATTTCCGGGTTTAATTCCGCCTTATAGTTCCACCCCTCTATATGAGTCCCATGTCTTTCCAAAATTTACCATTTGTATGTTTTCTGTCGTTAACCGTTTTTTCAAGCGTTCCTTAAGATTCCCCCAGAGAAATTAAACCTGGAAGTACGGTGAATTAAATGACGTGGTGTAAAACACATTATCTTAAAAAGAGCCCAATAAACGTCTCCGCCAGGAGGATCAAGATGGTGGTGGATGCTCTGTGTATGGGTTTTGAGGAGCTTGGTGCTTGGAAAAGGCATAATTGTCAGAATAATTGACGTGATAATTTAGGTGTCTGAAACTTCTTTTAAGGACCTCAGACTTTTACCTACACTTTACATTTATGTATCTAGAAATATGCTAATATCTGAACTTAACACTCCATGCTTACATGTACGTACATATGTAAAAGTTAGTTAACCATTTCCTGTGGTTTGACTAACTCGAGGGATAATGCAGAGAAGAAGGTAACGGATAAAATATAACGGGCAGTGAACGATGTCGTTAATTGCCAGTTAGTTATGGAGTTTACGACGAATATTTAAACAATTTACCGTTTAAATTACCACAACCTTTTTAATTCTCTGATCACTTTTGGAAATAAAAGACATTAGTTTTCATGCTGTCCCTGAAAGAAAAGAATTTATTGACATTCAAGCCTTCATCTGCCAGGATGACATTATTATTGTATAAATAAATAGTGCAACTGGTGATGCTCTAAAACTCTGCTACTGCTACTATTATTACTACTCATACTGTACATCCCATAAAACTCTCTTAGTACACTCTTAATATAACAATTAATGCTCTTCAATTGTGATAACACCAACAACTTTCTCCCTTCGTGTGGTGCATGGACTTGAATTTAATTAGGAATATTTAATGCTGGCAACGAATAAAGTGAGCAAGCCCATTTCCCATGTGGATCGTTTTCATCCGTGAAGCTCCGTCTGTGGGACATCGGAGGCCGTCAGGGCACACACATTTTCGATTTACTAAAAATTCAGTGCTGGTCTGACTGACTGTCTTGCAGTAATCTCCGATCTGACATTTTGTAAGCTAGAAGGGATCAGAAGATGAAAGTAGAGATTAGAGAAAGAGGGAACTCAATGGGAGGCTATAGGCACGTTGTGGTCTACTACTAAATACCCAAAATCACCCAAACATGAAACTGATTGGAGAAAGCAACGTTCATAGACCATTAAATAGCAGAGTATATTGCATAGGTTTCATTTAAAAACTTACAGCATAACAGACATAAATCAGTTCCATACTCTGGTTGTCCTCGTCCACATTTTCGAATCGCTGATGCGTCAAGACATGGTTGTGACTGTCCGGGCATATGCAATGGATATGATCCGATTTTGTTACGATCTCGTCATTTTCTTTGTTGTAGATCATAGTGCTTGTGTAAGCTGTGTATGAGTCCTCACAAACTGACAATGAAGGTGCTGGACCACAGAACTAGAAATATATTACTACTTTACTCTCTGAATACATAAGAGTTTTTAGCTTTTGATGAACAAAATTATTTGGAAAAGTTCGTCCATCCACAGACAACAGAATGGAGTAAAAAGGCATGAATTAAGATCATGTTCCTAAGACGTATAAAATGCATAGTAACTTTGGTTAAAAAACTATGTACTGAAAACTGGGACGATGATAAATAACATCACAAAGACTGAAGTGAGTTAAATGGATTTTTAATCAATTAATTAATAAAATACGGTTCTCTGATCATCAAGTTTTTTTTATAAATGCAGCGATATACCTAATTTTTAATTTTAGTGAAACTCTCCTTTCTTCCTGCTTTTTAACTTAGCTTTTAATGTGTCAGCAGAAAATTATTGTTCCGATATGAATCACTGTTGGAATATTTCTATTTGTGGCATGCAGATAATATTCAGAAGCATATTACATACTACATTATAGCTACTTGCTGAATATCGTTCCTAAATACAATAATTTGGCCAATTTCATTATTTTTTTAAGTAAGAAGCTTCTACGATTTAGTTAAATTAGAACCCGTGGAACTTTTTACAGCTTATAAATAAATCTGCCTCAATCTCCAAGAAAATTTAATTTCTTAGTGCCTACTCTACTCTACTGATTTCATAAATCTGCTCTCAAGTTTTCGTAAAGTTCACCACTAGAAAAATGTCCAGATACTTTGGTCGTTGAAATTGAAAACTTGAAATTAAATATGATAACGCTAAACTACCGTTATTCTAAAACTAGTATTCATTTACATAAGAAGGTGTAACTTATCAAAATGCTTGGAAGGATTTAAGCAACCTAATTCAGTCTCAGCCAAAGGCTACTACTTTTAGTATTGTGCAGATATCAAATATCAAACTGATTTATTATACTCGTAGTCCTGTCTATGCCCTCATTTCAACCCGCATCCTTTCACTTTTAACCATCCAATGTGTCTGGGTAAGACCCAAGTAACCCGCATTCCTGAATTTTAACTGACGATGTGACAGATACATTAATTTTTTATGTTGGATGCCATACATCTGATTTTTATGAAGGTTTATCAAATAAAAATAGGCTAAGGTTCAAGCTATATTATAGCTTGGAGTTAGGTAGTATTAAAGCTATCGCTAAAGAAAATGCTGTCCACCTTTTCACACTAACGATTTAAGTAATTCCCCATAAATAATTCGTGGATGGAATGGAGGTTATTTTTATGCGTGGAACAACTTTTGACTTTACTCTGAATAAGTATGTGGATGAAAGTAAAAACTCGCACATTAATAATACAGACATGATAATAATTTTCAAGTGAAAGCCCAAAGAATTCTGTTTGAGTTTAGGCTTAAATCCTAAACAACATCGTCTACATCATTACAAATTCCAGCAACAACAATCCCTCTAGATGCGTCGGAAAAAAGTCTTATGTTTCTGCATAGTATCTCCGGTAAAGATAACAAAGTAACGTTCAGTCCCCTTTGGTAAAGTGTGCTTTTAAAGTAGCCATAAGAGTTTGCCTTAGGTTGTAAAGTAAGTAAGGTTTAGATTGCAGTCATCAATATACTTGGACAGCGAAGCATGACCACTCAAGTCGTGGAATATTTTTACTCTAACTTAAATTCAATCTAACATTAAATCTGCCTACATGTTTACCTGAAGCACTTTCTCCATGCTTTTACTACTCTATCCTTCTCTTTTGAGTCAAGGTTTTACTCAGATTCTATTCTTTAGAAACAAAGGATGTTTATTGTACACAGAATGGACTTCTCATCTGATAGTCTAAGTACTTTTTCATCTCAACTACAAGCATTTATAATAATATACGATTAAGGATGATTATTACTTTAAAAATGATTAATTCTTTGTACGCTTGCTAAGGATTATACAGTCTACAGCGAATAAGACCCTACTTTTAGCTACGACTTAGAACTTATCTTTGACTAACCTATAAGCTTGGAATAACTATGATGTATTTTATAAGTTTCCGTTTACTTTCTTTTTACCTTTTTCATTATTGGTCTTGTATTGAGATGAATGTGAGCCAATGCATGTGTATATATTATTTTCTAATAATCTATTTATATCAATCAACCAATCAATCATGTTCCCACAAGACTATTTAAGCGATCCAATCCACAATGATGGGCTCTTTGACCTACCGTGTACTTTAATATCTCATTCATTTTATACTTTCTTCATCCTCATGTGGATATTTTAATGGGTGTAAATACTAATCATAAATTATTTAAATATTTAATGCCACTCTGCGTCTTGCAAAACTGCCTGTACACATTGTGAACGGAGCAAACGTAAACCTGAGTAAACCTTAAGGATAACCTTCGACCAACTCGTTTACTAGTAAATGTTGTACTCATTCATAACTTACTAAATATCCTGGATCGAATGTAAATTCGGAGTTTTAAAATAAATAATAAAGCCTTACTTTATACTGGTCCGATCCAGATCCCACAGTCTGACCGTCTACACTATCCCATTTCATAGGACATCTTGACTCTGCCGGACACGCACATCTTCTTTGATAGTTGATACCTTTTGCGTTAGCCTGTAGATAACCACAAATCGAGTTGTTTGTGCATCGGGACAGATCCAGTGGCTTGTATTGGAAAAATAGCAAGAAAAAGCAAACACATCTCGTTAAAACATTTCATTTTACATTTTATCTCAAAGGTGAAACTCTCATCCCATAAATGATGTAAAGTTCCTAATTCACGGCTAAAGCTAAATTTTTTCTCTCAAAATAACAGACTTGTATTGTCTCTTTATTTCTTTTCATACATGAATAGGATTCTTAATGAAATGAGGAAAAATATGAGACGGTCGAACTTACAATTTCCTCAACTCCTTCTACAATTTCATTTGTTTCTAGCATTGATCTTGCATCCACGTCTGGCTTTCTGAATAGAATGAACAAGAGGCAGACGAAGATTCCGAGAGCGTTTCCACAATTCCAAGATAACATGCTTACCTTTTTATGGCTTTCTTTGACGGATGTCTCACGCGAGCTTCCTTTTTATATGTCTTACAATAAGGCAGAGAGTCTGAAAATTTTGAAACGATGTACAACAAACTAGCAGAAGAGTACGCAGGATGTATGATACAATAACAGCCAGAGTAACAGCAATTTCCAAGTCAAGTTTATTTATGAATGAAAATGTAATACAATTCGTCAAGGGAGTCTGACTGAGTGCAGGAAGTTTTTAATAAAAAGCCATTTGATAAAGTGAATTGGGGAATATCCAACGGAAATAGTCTCGTTGGATCCACTTTCATTCAATTCAATCCCCCTTTCCTCCTCTGTACCATTTATATTTCACTCAAAATGTCAAAAATACTGAAATCGGATTGCTACGTGTAAAGTAAAAGTACACTTTTTCCAGCACAAAAGAGCCACCTTCTTCAATGAACAAGGTACAGTATTTTTACTGTCGGATTTAACTTATGCTGAACCACGTTGAAAATTTGTTATGCAATGCTTTAAATTGACGTTTGAAAATGTCAGTAATTGAACAAAGGAAGTCTCTTCTACTAGGATACCCTCCGTTGCTTATTGTAACGTTTTATTCACGCTTTAGAATTTTATTCATGCGGGGCTTAGGGCCGAAGAATTTATGAATTTAATTTAAAAGGTATTACATTTTAGAAATTAAAGGCACTATGCAAATGAATTTAGTAAAATTTGACCACAAATAAAATCAGTTATATACTTTGTTAAATTAAATGCAGTTAACATCACGAGCAATCCGATTCCGAAAAGAAATTAGCCTAGTAGCCTGACTCGCGTGTATAAATATGAATATACCATTAGACAAGATTTTTTTTAGAAACGTAGCATAAATTACCTTTCAAAGTACGAATTTACGAATTCATGGAAGTACTTACCTCAAAAGTTGATAAAGAAACGCCTTGATTACACCGAGAGAAAGTAGAGTTTAAAGTCAAGCACTTTGTGCCTAAATAATAGTTTTTGAAATCTTTAAATGTGTCTATATGCCCAAACTGAACAAGCTGGTTTCTAAATAATTATCTTTGATGCTTTGCAACTGCAATTACCTTTTGGTTTACTGAATTATTTATAAAATTTGCTACTTATAGTAATTTGTAAATAAAACAGAAACGCTGAGGAATGGAGTGTATGCAACCGTTCTTCTGAGGCTTCACTGAAAGGGAAACGTTTATGTATCGTGGCTCAATGCTGTGGGAAAGCTTTCTTTCGCTAAGCTTCGTCGTAGAGCTTGACTAGTGATTTGGTGAAATGAAGCTGGAGCTGAAACAGGCTTCTCAAAAATAATATAAAACATTCACTTGGAGATGTTGTCCATACTTCCTTCTGACATGTTCTCATTCATATAGCGTGGGCAGCAGCGAACTGTGCGAACTCTCTTCAGACAACTAGTAATCCTTTTACTAAGTAAACAGTCGCATGCAAACCCAGTCAATGGCTATAGAAATCGTCCGTCCGTCTGTCCATCCCAATCCTTGTTTCAACGACGAGGGAGGTTGGGAAGATTATTGCATGTAATTGGGGATTTCAAGGTAGCAAATGATCCATGAAAGCATGTCAGAAGCTTTAAAAACTAAATGGCATACAACATCAATAACCATTCAGCGCTTTGTTAAAGTCAAAAGTAGTTTATAGACCCCTGTAGGGCTAATTATAAAAGTGATCATCCGAACTGAAACTTAGAATTCGTTACATAGATGTTAAGTTTCAAGTATCACAAAATATGCCACTAGAAAGTCTGGTTCTGCTAGCTATAAAGCTGTACTTGGAGGTTTCTAATCATACGACCATTATACAAGAAGCTTTTGTTATTCTTTATTATTCCTTATCAGTATTGTGGAAATAGATCTAGAGTACTGCGGATGAGAATAGTTTGGAGAATTCTGCTCAAACATAATAGAACTACCAAACCTACGACGTTACAGGTAATGAAGAAATGATGAATCAACGAACGTTAACTCTAATGTAGCAACAAGGGAGTCCAATTTGTCAGCCGTAGAAGTGAGGATACCTACGATGCGATGTGATTTACGAGTTACAGACTTTGATAGAAAGCAGATTTTCACCTAAAGTCAGACTTTTCAGAACGAAAAACTGTTTATTAGTTTTTACGTATTTATTGGGAAATGAGCTAATGTAGGATTGACATCCTTAGATTCACGCATGAAAGTAAGTTTTTATATTCACTTTTTGGTTTTATGTATGCTGGTTAAAGTACTGCATTTTCCCAATTAATACTTCTGAGTCATTATTCTTTAAATCCCGAATCGCCATGAGGATGGTTCCGACGGGATTTTTTATTTCAAACAAATCTCTTTTTTTAACCCCGACTATTTCGTAGTTTTAATACCAGTTTTTTCAATAATTCACCAGTTAAAGGTAGCGTTAATGATGCTATTCCAGTTGACCTGTAGATACAAAAATGCGACACGAAACCTTTTAAAAAGACGTGTCCCATTCTGTTTATTAAGAGGTGTAAACCTCTTTATGTGAATGCACTTTCACTCTGTCCGTCCGTCCCTCTGCCCGTTCGCGCTCTAACTCTCGAACGTTAAGATTAGATTAAGTTTGAAGATGGATATTGTGGGTCACAACGCTCAAGGTCAAAGGTCACAGGTCACCAAACATTTAAATAGCAACCATTATCAAGTGGGGTGTCATTTTAAAGCTATTTCCTTGTAGACTTCAAAACGCTACCTTAAATTGTTCTGCGACCTTTCGTGACTGTGCGGCCAGGTCAAACGCAAAATATTCGAATTTTTTGATCGTGCTTTTTGCTAACACACCGGGCGCTCACTCGGTACACACCGCGCGCTAACTTTGCACACACCACGTGCTCAGTCCATCCACACCACACGCTCACTCCGCACACACCGCGCGCTCACTCCGTCCACACCACACGCTTAATCCGCACACACTACGCGCTAACTCTGCACACACTGCGCGCTAACTCCGCACACACCGCACGCTAACTCTGCACACACTGCGCGCTAACTCCGCACACACCACGCGCTCAGTCCATCCACACCACACGCTCACTCCGCACACACCGCGCGCTCACTCCGTCCACACCACACGCTCAATCCGCACACACCGCGCGCTAACTCTGCACACACTGCGCGCTAACTCCACGCACACCGCACGCTAACTCCGCACACACCGCGCGCTAACTCTGCACACACTGCGCGCTAACTCCGCACACACCACGCGCTCAGTCCATCCACACCACACGCTCACTACGCACACACCGCGCGGGCAAGTGACATTTAACGGTTGTTTACACCTCTTCGTTACATGCGTTTACAACGATTTATTGTAATTGCATGTAAAAAAGTAACCGTGTACTTAAATAATAATAATAATAATTTATTCGTCAAAGCTTCCCATACAAACGCCAGAAGTACCCAGCTTAGGGCTGTTACGCTTTAACATTGCATGGTAAATACTGTTTCATACACAAATTACTATGAAGTGAAGTAAGCTTTCAAAAGTGTCTATGTATTTACTTCAGAAGAGCTTACATAGAAATGCATGAATACAAAAATGAAATAAACTTGCAGATGGAGGATTAGCCTAGCCTGGATAATTAATTCCTTCGCTTCAAGAGAGCAGGATTATGCCGTCTCTTAGTTTTATTATTAGTAAGCAGTGTAGTACTCTCAACGAGACATTCGAGATTGATGTTTTCCATAAGAAGCCCATATTACTGCGTATTTGTGGTTGCATAATAACTCAATTGTTTAAATATGAACAGGTTGATATTCGCAATGCAATTCGTGTTGATATTTCTCATCATCAACAACTAGCTAATGGGCAAACTAGATAACATATAACAGGCTCATTAATTAAATTGATGTTACCCTTAAGAGACTACCCACTACGTAATCCTAGCCAAGTCTCAATGAAGCGACTGTCAATTAACCTAACGTTTGGTGAGAATACGCAAGGTAATCTAAGTATGATATATTTCTGTTTTACGGTTTTAATTCCCCAACCGAAAAAGTTGATGATGATGACGTTTGAAGTATTGTAGACAGAGCTTGGAGTAAGTCTGTGCGTTTATCCGTCACCTTATCTGCCCTTTAGCCTGCAAACTTTTTGAAGTCATTTCATGCCCGAAGGACTTTTGGAAAAAGTAAAACCCCGTGTAGGCGTTCCCTTTGAAGAGTTAGGTTAAAATGTTTCTCATTACGAGGACTTGCACAACCTGTCAATATGTATTTCAGTCAAGCACTACAGGTAACAACTTGTAGCATTTCTATGTATATTTTTTTTCAGATTAGTTGACCTCAACATTTTATTTTACAGACAGGGATCTTAGGATCATGGTATTTTATTTATGAATCATGAGTAAAAAATAAAGTTTCTGAACGAAATGTATTTTTTTGGTTTACGTTTATTCGTGAAACAGGATGGAGATTACTTTTAAATTTTTACAAAGGTAGTTTGTACGGATTAAAACTGCTTTACAATACAATAAGAAACTAAAAGGTTAAACCTTTTCGATTCTTTAGGTTCTATTATAAATAACAGAATCCGTCAATACACACCACTTCTACTTGCACATCATTATTAGTATCCACAGGTCGTTTTTACTAGGTAATTATTTTGTACGATACTGATGTCAGTTAAACGTTTAGAAAGTATAAAATTATTTAGTTAAAATACATAGGCGAGACCAAAATACTTAAATCAGTTAAATGTATAGCGTTCACATCACAACCTTATGTTTGCAGTTAAGATGGAATTTGAACTCAATCAGCAGGAATTGCTAGTCTATAAAAACTACTTATGGTATGGTAATTATCCCTTTTAGATAACGAACTCTGCATTACTATTCAGTATACTAATATTTGATCACAAAAATTCATGAAATGACAGATCTTGTAATGCTACAAATATTAAAAAATTCTAACCTAAAGGGTTATAATATAATTACCGGAAAATTGCATTATCAGAATGAACACAATATGTCGATATCTAGTACAAGACCACACAATGTAAAATTTCAGACACAGTACCAAATGGAGACATGTAGTCTCCTACTTACGCCTGTACATTTTATACTCGTATTAATATAACAGTACTGGATAACCGCGAGTGATATCCAGGAAGCACAGCACAACTGTCTTTCGAATTGTACTTTTAGTAACTTTCAATTTAAGTTTACGTATATCTATGAAACAGTTTGTGATAAACAGAGGAACAATAAATGTGAAATTATCGTACTTTTAAAATTGTTAATTAAAATTCCGGAGAATATCAGCCCGACGGACATATGAAAATGACGGTGGATGGGACTTCTGAAACCTAATGTATGCTTCGCGAATTTCGCATACAGATAAACCATCAACAGCTTTTGAATCCAAAACCTCTTTGTTTGATGTGGAAACCTGAATCAGTAACATGAGCAAGAGCAGGTCAAAATAAGGTTTTATAGGGAAATTAAGTTATTGACAGTACAGTTACAACGACTCACCTTATTCAGGCGCTTTGCTTCCAACTCACTTGCTTGAACTAGTATTTCAGATACTGTGTTGCACTCTTCATCTTTCCGTTTTTTCTACATATAATTTCCATAGGTCTTTAAATATCGCCAGATACAAATCGATAATTGTGTGATAATTCGAGCAAACCTGAAAAGCGGGAGCTGACATGCATGTATCTGGATTAGCTCCTCGTGTGTCAAGAATTCGATACATATCATTTGGATTTCCCATCCGCTCCCTTTTAATTACGTAAGATAGGTCCACTAACCGCGCGACGAACTCATAAGTTAAAAAGGAAAGAACTTCCATAAAATTTGGACTCAGCTTGCATTCTGAATGAAGGTGAGCGGTAACCCATTCCTAGATATTCCAAATAACGTAAATAAGTTATCATCAACTTATGGCACTTAAATTATCTTGCATCATCCATCACCATCTACTGAATGTATGAACTACGATCTACGATGCATCCATCCCAAGCTAATCTGGGTAAAGTTACGTTAATTCTTATTCAAACCAAATTGGGACTCCTGATGATAAGATTCTTTGGAAAACCTCAGAAACCTATAGCTTTGGGCGTAGTGACCACGCTGTCGTTGTAAGGGGGGTGGTTCACTTAACCTATTCGTTATGGCAATGGGGATGCCGTATTTCTAGCTTTAATTCCCCTCTAAACAATTTCCCCACACTTTGCCATGCTAAAATAAAAATTCTTTTTACTACCTTAATCTTACTGTAGCTAAGCATTTTCTTAATTTTTTCTAAACAATACGGAAATAAAATACATACAAATACCATGTTTCCTGAATTTTACTGTGTCCCTAGTAGTCTTAGTTCACGCACTTAGAGGTACAAGTTGTCGCAACGACAATAACGGTGAGAAGGGAAAAACAAAAACAGTAAAAAATGAGATATAAAAAAGCATTCTTGCTCGTTCCAAGCCACTTACTGCCTAAGTCTTGTTCGAACTTTTTAAAATGCTAAGTTACATTTATAGCCATCATCTCGATGTGACAATTATAATTCATCTTAACGTATCCAAAGCACACACCAAACTCATAGCCAAACATTTTACTTGCCTGTAATTGTGTAAGTTTTCGTGCGAAAGATACAGATCTCGCTTTAGCGTAGGTAATAAACTTGGGCATTATCAGTCTTTGATTCATTCGATCCATTATATATGCTCTTTCAGTCTTTCCACCATCCCAAGCCGTACTTTCCCCTTCAAGTAACCTTCCAATATCTCCACACTCATCAATATCGTTAAGAATTTCTCGAATTTCCGAAAAATAGCTTCTATAAGGACCAGTTAACTTTTGATTAGCCATTAGATTCCTCCTCGTATTTAGTTTTTGTTCATCTTTATAAGCTACCACCAGAGAAAAATATTAATAGACTATCAACCAACATGTTTGCATGCAAATAAAACGGGTCAAAGTATAAATCCCCCCTCACCTAGGTACTTGAACAAACGAGAGAGATACCCTTGGTCATTACGCATTGCATAAATACATTCCCGGAGACCGAGCGTCTTAGTTCCTGTCAGTAATGCCGCTGTATCGCATATAAATATAAAGGCTTCCATTTCCTGTCTTAAGATAACCTCAATAAGATGCACAGACTCTTCGGAAGGTGAAATGTCATCTCCAAACGCGTGCATTATACTCCTTAAATCTGTAACCACACAACCAACCAACCAAACTATGACCTTTTACACAAAAACATTAAATATATACGGATCTTAACATTAAAATATACCTGCATGAAGCGTGACCTTTGCATCGACCTTCTTTCCCCCTTTCCCATGACCCCCTCCAGTCTCCAGCTTCTTGTCTTTATTGTTATTGACC
Organism: Hydroisotoma schaefferi; assembly: GCA_034682405.1. Classification (NCBI taxonomy): domain Eukaryota; kingdom Metazoa; phylum Arthropoda; class Collembola; order Entomobryomorpha; family Isotomidae; genus Hydroisotoma; species Hydroisotoma schaefferi. The sequence goes on from JAQFZX010000183.1 coordinate 80,295, forward strand.
AGAACATGAGTGGTGGTGAGTTTTGACCCTCCTCCTCTGTGCTTTCCGATTAGGTTTCCAATACTGACATTTGGGGAGGGCGTAACCATGGAGGCAGATGAAGAGGTCACGACCAGAGTCAGTGACCCATTCGGTCCTTGGATTACCGGTGTAGATGACGATACTTTCACAACTGCACCCGGTACACCGCTACTCCCCACGTGGACAGTCCGACTTCCCATTTTGTAAATTGAGGAACAGCTAGGACCAGGATTATTCATTGCGCCCAAAGAGACCGGAAACGAACCCCCGACCCTCTTTACCTACCTGGGTCACTCATTCGTTGACCCTCGAGGGTCCTATAAACAAAACCCACCGGCTCTTTCTAATTACCAATAACAGGGTCAAAAACACCTTGGAGAGTTCTGCTGAACTTTTAGAGCCGTGTTTCGGGTAAGAAGGTCGGGGTCAGAAGGTCAAAGTTCAAAAAGGTCGAGGTCAATCCAAAAAAATTCCAAAAGCCAAAAGTTGTTTTTTTTTCAAAGAAAAATATGAACATTTCCCGTCACATAAATTCATCTTCTGAAACCCTTCCGGAGGAAAGGCAGTATTTAGACATTCTTTAGGATTCTAGGCTTAAGAAACGGGTTAGGCGATGGGGAAAGCTTATTGAATTTGTTATCCTTTAAAGATGCTTATCGGGATTTCTGCTACCTTCATCCAGATAAGCTGAAATGCTTATCGGGATTTCTGCTACCTTCATCCAGA